>JAOYNN010285167.1:0-10221 GCA_025770095.1 Goniobranchus kuniei
CCCCAAACAAAAAAAAAAAAAAAAAAAAAGAAAAACAAAACCTAACAAGAGCCAGGTAATGCTAACCTCGCCGTCTATAACAGAAAACGTTTGTCACCATTCATGCAGACAACAGGTAAGTGATGATACCTGTCGAGACACCTAGTCATCAACTAGGAAAAAATGATCCGTTTGAGAATTCTTTTGCCGCCTATAGAGCAATTCAAGAATTGCATTTCTCTGGCGGTAAGAGTACTCATTGGTTTCTACAGGCCCAGATTGTAGGCTATGTCTGTACTTAGTGACCCGACTTCAGTGGCGATTACATTAGGCCTATTACAGTACGTTACTTGTAGATACGTATTTTACTGCTGGATTTTACTCGGTTTAAGTATGGGACTGCAATTTTTTTTATTGAAGAGGCTTGTAACTTGACATTTTGGTACTTGACACACAAACATTTGCCTAGGAATTCCTAGAAACTAGGTAAGAGTTACGTTCCTGAGACAGATAATAATTTGATTTAGAAAAGAAGGAGCAAAAACAATTTGTCTTGCATACGTTATTTTTTTATACTCAAGATACTGAAGATAATTTCAAATTAATAGGGCATTACTTACGTTGTTGACACATTGAGCAAAACGCATGGGAAGACTTTCACCGAAAAAAACAATATCTGAAAAGATAAATCATTAAAGACATCAATCCTATTCAAATGTACAAACAATTCTCATACTTTCTTATCATCATTGAAACATGTTGCTGTAACTAAGCTATATATCCCAGAGGGTGAAAAAATCAAAGGCAGAGAAAACAAAAGAAAAACAAAAGAAAACCAAGCCAAATCCTTAAATACATTAAAACATGAACAAGACCTTGTTTCATTTTGTAGTTTTCTGAGGGGTTGTAGTTGATGATGTCTACGTTCTTGCCCTTGCCCATCCTGTAACCTCAAAGTGTTGTTGGGGCACCAATGAGGAGATGGGCACCGATGGTTAAGAGGTGATCACATCTCGACATGAGTCGACATTCAAGAAGCGTTCACTAAGTTCAGAACAAGTGTGTGTGAACGCGTGGGTTTCAGCCTCTCTAGTGTGAGGTTAGGCTCATAACAGCAAGTCATCAGCATTGTGTCCTTGGGTAAGGCACTTTACTTCGTTTACCTGGCCATTAAGACAGCTCTGTCTCTGTCTGAAAAAATGTATTTGCACCTGACAGGCTGCAAGTCTTACTCTAAATGTTCTGTGTTGTTGTTGGTCAAAGGAGTAAAATTTCATTGTGAAGTGCCCGTGAGCATAGCTACACAGTGGAACTTGCGCTATATAAATGCCATCTTTACTTTACTTGTGGACAATCTCTATCCATCCATCTCTGCTTCTGTGACTCTTTAGGAGTTGGCAACGGTCAGGTCTGTCAACTCTAGGATGTTATCCTTCCATCTTTTCTTCTGTCTCCATTTTTCTCTTGTGCCGAGAATTGTGCATTGCAGTATGGTTTTGGCTAGGCCTGATATTCACACCTGTAATCTTCTGTGGAGTAAAAGCTTTCAAATGCTTCTGCATCTTAAAACCCATTAACTTAGTTCACTATTTTCAGACCAGAAAAGATTACCATCACTGCAGAATTCACTGATAGTATATTTACACAGTATGCACTAACTAAGTAAGAATTTTGATTTCTATCTGTTGATTGTGTACATTTTCAAAATTAAAACTTACATAAAATCATTTGCATTTATGAATTTTTGTATATCAGTAAAGCAATGAAGATAATGCAAAGCTTTATGAATTCTGCATCTAAATTATTGTACTGAGGGCTAATTAACTCTTTCTAGACGTAAGGATTTTGGGGTATAGATGTAAGAATTTTTTTCGAAATTTTTCGATCCTGGGTTTCCAAAGGAAACGTGGCTTTGACAGCTTTTTACTTACTAAAACATGGCAATTTATCTATCAAATGAAAGGAAAATGAATGAAGCATTTGAAAAACAAGTAAAGAGAGGACTTTCTGACAAAAATTGGCCCAAAAGGGACAACAGATACATCGGTAAACGTCCGCAATGGTAATATTTTTTTAGATACATCGGTATACATCCGGAAAGAGTAAAATTTTTAAAAAATTAAACAGGTTATCAGACGCAATACGAGAATACAAGTAAAAGAGACTTTATAAGACATATTACAGGTAAATGAGAGGCTTTATGAGATATATTATAAGTATAAGAGACACTTTCTAAGAAATATTGCAATGAGAGACTTTACCAGACACACTGAGTAAATGATGCACATTATCAGACACTACAAGTAAATGAGATACCCCCATAAAACATATTACAAATAACTGAGATTCACAATGAGAGTTATTACAAGTAAATGAGATACTCCAAAAAATATATTACAAATAACTGAGATTCACAATGAGAGTTATTACAAGTAAATGATAGACTTTATAAGAGATATTGCAAGAAAATAAGAGACGTTACCAGACATGTTACAAGTAAATCATAGAGGTATCAGATCAGACTACGTATTACAACAATTAAATAAATAAACAAACCTGGTTTAACAATACCATCGCAACCCTCTTCCTCACATGCAGGTATTTTGTCAGCAATTATTTCCTCTGAGAAAGCCATGGAAAAGCAAGGAAGAGTTTAAATGTTCTCATGAATAATCATGCTGTAACGTATACACTTGTGATAAATTATAAGATTTCAAACACCTCATCTCAAAACATCGTTAAATGTATAGGCATAGCTTTTCTCTTACAAATATTGCCATTGGAATTTTAAAATCTTGATTTTAAAAAATTCAATGTAGAGCTATGAAAGACAAATGGTGGAATAACTTCAACCTGCCGAGTCAGTTTACTCACACCTTCAATTTTACTTAAAATCTCATACAAATAAACTGAGCACTTTAATTATAATTCAGATTAACAATGTCTAAAATCAATAGCTTCATTTTCCCCACCATTCTGTACAGCTTTCAGAATTAAAGAACCAAAGAGTCAGTTTACTCATATCTTCACTTTTACTTAAAATCTCATGCAAATAAACTGAGCACTTTTATTATAATTCAGATTAACAATGTCTAAAATCAATAGCTTCATTTTCCCTATCATTCTGTACAGCTTTCAGAATTAAAGAACCAAAGTGTAATACCAATATTTTCATAAAATAAATTACTTCGGTATGATTTTAATTGAGTGTACGTAGGTTTGTTAAAATACTTTTTTTTTTTTTTTTCACTTACAGTGTGAAGCACTGTGATACTTAGACGATAAAGCACTATACTGCCCCCCAATGGGTGAAAACCAGTTTTCTATTTTGTTTTCATAAATTGACTTTCAGAAACTGTATTGATCTGGTACAAAAAAAAGTATATGGTTAAACACAACTTACTATGGTCAATCATCATTCCGACTAAAAGTGAAAGCAGTTGGTGACTTTAAAGAGGCTGATCATCAAAGGTTTTTTGCACTTATCTCAAAAACAAAAAATGTGCAAATACATCATTCTACCATTCCAAAAGTTCTTTCACATTTTTTAACCAATATTTTACAGAGGTAAAATTAACATTTAAAAAAAAATTTTATATGCCTACAAACAGAAAGATTTATGTGTTATTTTGGTACTAATGGGGTTTTGCTACGAGCGGTAGATTTATGTTAACACCGTTTCAAAGTAGCTCTTCCAAAAATCAGGCTTGCAAAATTGTGTACAAAACTGCGTCAAAAATCAGAACTGATTGCGACAATCTGTGCAGACCACTGCACACCGCCAGGCACGTGTTCATTGAAAGGGCCCTTTGTTGAAAAGAAAACCTACAGTCAAGCCTCACCTGACTGAGAAAAATTAACCGTCTTCGTTGGACAAGGCAGCATGTTCGTTGGAATCGTAATGACTGGAACAATGTATTGTTTACCAATGAAGCTTCTTTCCAATTAATTTGATCAAAAACACAGAGGAGGGGTGTGCTACAGAAAAGCAGGTTGAACTTTTTCTACCAAATATGATTCAAGAACATGTTAATGGTTGTTATTGAAGTGTTATGGTATTGTATGGGATCATGAAGGAACAGAAAACACCATTAGTCAGAATTAATGGTAGAAGGACTGGTGTAACGTACACAGAAGACATCCTCACCAACAATATTGTTCCATTTGTCACCCTACATCCAACCACCATATTGATGCATGAAACAATGAAAGATTGTCTTGGCAAACCGTATCCCGGACTTAAAACCCCATAAAAAATTATGTGGACATACACAAAATAAAGAACTCTGCATAAGACCACGAATTCAAAATTCAGATGATTTGTTTAATGTTTTAACTGACATTTAGGACAAGTTAGATGAACAGTTTGTGTTGTTTTTAACTAGTTCTATACTTAGATGAATCAACAGTATGAGGAGAGTACATGGTGGCCATACTAAGTATTAAGTTATCGCTTCCAAATAAAGTAATGATGTAAGCTGAATGATGCATATTTTTTTCACTTTATAATGTTTGCAAGAATATTTGCAGTGACGTCCGTTAATTGCTCGTTCTGGGCATACTTTTCGAAGCAATAATGTTATGTCTACTATCAAAATCTTAAGTAGGAAACTAACTTTCTCCTGGTATATAGTTTGTTGAGAAAAAATAAATGTTGTGGTAAACAGTCAGCTCAATAAAAGTGTGAAAGAACTTTTGGAATTGACTGTATAAATAATCTATTACTAATGCTACTATTATTTTTATTATTTATAGTCAAGTTGAACTTGAAGTTTACTGGCTCAGGTCTCATTCAGTCCTCTTTGCCAGACTGTGTCTTATCTAACATTTGTACTTCCTAGATCTAAGTTGATGGAGATCAAAGGGAAAAAACCCCAATCAAATAACCCACCACCCAAAAACAAACAAACAAAACAAAACAACAACAAAAAACAACCCCAAAAACAATAAAACAAAACAACAAAAACAAGCAAAAAACAAAAACAAAACAAAACAAAGCAACAAAAATAGAAACAAACAAAAAAACTAACAAAGCATTAATGCTCTCTACAATTATTTCATTCAGTTTGACTTTCATGTGGTAGAATTGGGATTATCAGGTCTGACATTGGGCCCATTGGAAAGAAAATTTGCACAAATTTCTTCACCTATTCAATTTGTACAAGGGATACCAAGAAGTGGTGGGAGATGTCAGTAATATCTATATCTCATCATATTTGGAGTCTTGTCGATTTCCAAACCTTTTTGCCTATAGTGTGAGTGAGCGATTAGGCTGGGCTTTTTTATTATACTGCTAAGTTACAATACGTAATTCAAAGAATCTGAATAGTTCGAGTACCGGTAATTGGGAAACAAGACCATTTTAATTCACTATGTCAAGTTTTTTTGTAGTTTCAATTAGTTTCCTTGTAGTCTGCTCATTCCTGGAAATTGTTGTCAGACGAAATATCGGAATATTTCATTACAATATGCCCATAACTTATACCAAACTCTATGCTCTGAAGTAAGCCTAGGGCAAATTAGCATCTTTTCCAGCAGGTGATAAAAATAAAAATGTCTATAATCATTCCCCTTACTGATAGAGCAAAGCATTACCTCTACAGGCCTTAATCGGCTATTTAAAAAATTAACTTTTACCTTTCATCCAATCAAAAGAATACAATTTTTTGCACTTCAAGCAATGAGATGTGTGGAAAGTGCCATGTGCCTCTACGATCTGATCAGGATTCATGCCAGCCACCCTTTCCAGGGTATCAATATTCTTGTGGAAGGGTGAAAAATAGAATAATTTTTAAAAGAGATGATTTTAAAAACATTCTCCTTTTCACTTAGTTACATTAAATTTAGTTTTAAACAATATCCAGTCATGTAAAAAAGGCTTATTTCCAGACATATTAAATGACCTCCAGCAGCTATTTGTGACAATTAAAAAAAAAGAAATCTTTCGAAAGTTGGAATTCCTATTATTGCAGTTGACATAGCATCGGGAGCCATTTCAACCGTTAACTTATCATCCTAAATGAAAAAATGTGTTTAGAACAAAGAACCTATAGATCAGAGTCGATACACAGAGAAGACTATCCAAAATCATATTGCAGGATTTAAATTTTAAAACATATTGTGGAATATAAAAATAGATGATATAAATGAAATCATAAAAAAGACTAGAAAAAAGCACCCCCTGAAGAATCTAGATTTACATTAATATGGTCAGACTATGTATATATGGGCTGCCTAAGAGACGCCATGCCTATTTTACCTGACTGTTCCTCTTAATGAGGATTTTCACTTTTGATCTACACAACATGCTGTCTAAAAATGCTATACCTCTAAATTTTCAAAAAGTCACACGTGGGCACCAACGTAAACTTTACTGGATGTGAGGAACTTTAGGTGTGAAATTTTGGACCAATGTAATGCATTATCATGAGATCTGGTCTAAATTTATAAGATGAGTGCAGTTTTTGTTGTTTTTTTTACAAACTTTATGTACATCCTGAAATGGACTCATATATTTAGAAGAGGGCCTTGACATGATAGCTAGAGATCTATTTTTCTGATCAAACATAAGGGGGCAATCTATAAAGAATTTGAATCTAGGACTCAGAATCTTTAATTGGATTTACTTTTTTCTTTTAAGTAGATCTAAATCTAGGTCACGGTGCTTAGACCTCGTATAACTCTTTAGTTTTAGATCCCAGTGTAAAGAATGAATGACTAAAATTAATGGTCCATTTTTCTATTTAGAATCCTTTAAATGAATGTTGAGCCTCAGAGGCTTCCAGGTTAAGGGAGAAAAACCAAATCACTTTCGTTCATTTCACTTAAATTATGATCAAATAATCAACCGTGCACTGAAGAAATTTTATGCTTAGCTTTAAAATTTTGTATTTGTAAGATCCATAGCTGACAAGATCTTAGGATCACAGTTTGGTAGACTCATAAAACTAGATATAACAACAATTTAAATGAAGTGTTTTATGAAACTAGCAAGAAATATCACACAAATACATGAATTTTATTTCAGTACCTGTGTGTAATGTCGAAGAAGTTTCCCTTTATCAGCAAGCATTTTGATGAAGTAATGACACACAGTTGGCTGAAATTGAAAGCAAACCAACATATGAGACTCATTCAAACTGGGTTAATTCCTCAAGATCTAAAAAAAAAAAAATAAAAAAAATAAAAAAATATATATATATATTTCAGTCAACAGAAGTCAAAAAGGTTTTCAGTATGCTTGAAAAGTGAAACATTTTTTAATGCTTATCAGTGTAGTTGCTGTTTTCAAAAACCTCAAATCTTTCGTCATATATGAGGATCAAAAAAGAAAAAAGTCTTTGAGATCTCACACATCTTTCAGTCATTTTTTTCTGTCAAAGATGTATGACTAATTTATCCCATGCTGATGTCATGTCATCTATCATTGATGGAGTAACGTTTAAAATGTCATAGTTTATCCTTAATGATCAACGGGTCCAGACACGATGTTGTATGAGTGACTATCCTAATATCCATTCTTCATGTGCCTACCAAAAGAGCTGCTGTACCACCTGACAGTGCTGGGTCTGGCCAATGGCTGACACCTTGACCTGTATTTCAGCTGACTTTACAATAAGCCCTTAGTTGGGAATCTGATCGATGGTTTGGCATAATCAATTGTGAAATTAGGTGAAAGTAAGTCCTCAAAGCTATTCTCGGAGCATGAGACATTCGATAGAGATACACTGAATATAACATATGCTAGAGACATTTAGGTGTGTATCACTTCTATTAAGGCAACTTTAGATCTAACAGAGAAAGGGTAAAAAAAACAACCCACATCACTTTTACATCCTTAACAAATGCGGTCTAGCAAATCAGTCAAACAGTACTTACTGAAAAGTGAATGAATGAATTCTTGAAGTGTTACAATGACATTGATCTACTAGGGTGGGCTGATAAATAAGTTCCATTTGCCCATAATTCAAAACATTTTCCTTTGCACAAACTTGAAACACCACACATGTACACTCACACCAATTGTCTTTACTCAGATACATAAATTTGTGACGTCATTTGTGTTCACAATTGAATGACGTCACACCACTGGTGAGCCACCTCGGTACAGGAGAAATGCTGATTTCCTATGAGCTTTTCGTCAAATAGCGCTCTGTTAATGAATTTGTCATAGCTGAAGGATGCTCTGCTGCAAACATCCATAAAAAATGAAGTATGTTTATGTCAATATGTGTATTTCTGACAGTACAGCTGGAATATGGGTAAGAATATTCAGAGCAGAGGATCCCACAGAGTCAAAAGTGCATGATCACAAGGTCCTTGTATTGTAGGACACTTTCCGCATCCCATATGAATCATCAAGAAGCAGTCGGCTGCATAATGATTGTGTCAAATCGACAGGTCAGACAAAAAGAAATTGCCTATGAAGTTGGACTTTTGAAAAAACTAACACACCATGTCGTAACATCACCATATATAAAAAGTCCCTGCACGATGGGTCTCAAGACAATTGAGCAGTCGCCAACTCAAGATGTCTAAATGCATCTGAAACGTTCGATCTTAAATCACCCTGCAGGCAGTCCAAATCTTGCCCCCATCTCACTAAATTTCATGTTTCCCCAGCTCAAGAAGCATCTGAAGTTGAGGCAGATGTGCGTCAGTGGTACCGGGAAAAGTCACCTGAATTCTTCGCCTACCACGTGCACCAACTAGTCCAACGTTGCGGTTCTGTGTGGACCACGATGGTGACCTCATGGGAAAGTGAAGTGCAAGATATGTAGCTGAAAGTCTAAGCTTTATTTTGATATATGATGTATGTGTATAGTATTGAAAACAAAAGTTATAACCAAATGGAACTTATTTATCAGCCCACCCTCGTATTTAAGGGGGGAAAGCAAAGCACCTTAAATGATCCTGGAAGAAGCTCCTTGGCAAGTACAAAAAAGGGTTTTGGTTGTTTCTGGTGAGTAAAAGGAAAAGAAATGGAAAAAAAGGGAAGCAAAAAGAGGGGATGTAATAATTATACAATCAACATGAAAATATGAACTTCACTCAATCATTCAAAGTAATTGGATTAAAATGCATATGTAACCTCAATTTCCTTGTAGAATACGAAAAACAATGCGCAATTTCGTTAATTACAATAATAATAATGGTCTCTGCCAAACATCCTTATCTGCTTATCATACATATTTCTACAGGGTAAGGAAATTTTCCTTTAAAAATTATGCCTCTAAAATCCACATGACTTCATCTAACATCCACATTTTTGGAGACAAGTTGAATTATGTTTTCCTGACTAAAGAAAAAAAGAGTATCAAGAGCACTCGGCTCATTTCAGACATGCCAAAAAAGGATAATGTGTAACACCAACCTTGCTGTCTCCAATACATATATGATTATCAAAAATTAAATGACAATCACTAATATTTATTTCCTTTAAAATGTGTTCATCCTTCTGTAGGTCTTTCTCTCACAACTCACTGATGTAAAAATTCAAATGGCACTATTCTTTCTTTAAACATGCCTTTCCTTCTTTCACTTGTTCAAACATATACCGGCAAATGGTTGAATTCACTGTTAAAAATTCCTTGTGTGGTTTTTGCAAATGCATGCTTTTTTGAGAGCCTCAACCCATATATCGGCATAAATTTTAAAAATTCACCTGAAAAAAATCGATCTCAAATATAGCTTGGGGGTGTGGCAAATCATAAGCAGCCAAATTGTCATAAAGGCCTGTTCCTGGACTTCGGAAATCAGGAATTCCTGCCGCTAGAAATGCAGAAGATAATAAACATACTACAATTCAAGTCAGATACTGGTTATCTGATTCATTCTTTTTTGTTTTTTATTATCAGGGTGGAAAGCGTAAAAGCTTCTTGCCCCTGAACTTTCGCGGTCGCGCGGCTTCAATCAGTATATCATAAAACCAACCTTGAATGTGATGCAACATGCATTGACATGCTGGATTACACATGTACTCCAATAATTTGGAATAAGCTGTACACCAAATTTAGAAAATCTAAAACACTTTGTTTTAACAGATACATTATGCATAAATGCCAACCAATTACATGATATAAAGTTGTAATCCACTTTTCAAAATGTGTATTTCCATGATAAATTGTGTAGTACATGTATATAACCTGATGTTTAAAAGTGGGCACATCATTTTACATAGCCTTAGACAGGCCTCAGACACAAAAACCTTAAGTCAAAACTGAACTTGCTTGAGAATGTGTT
>JAOYNN010285278.1:0-10221 GCA_025770095.1 Goniobranchus kuniei
GCACTTGGCTGCTGCCTGACATAATGCGACAGTGTGGTGATATGCAGCTAAAGCTTAACTTAAATGCGTTTGGTGCATACTTCTCATTAATAAGACTGTCGCATGGAAGGTGCGTATAGGCCTTCAGTTATAGTAATGTACGAGTAGTAAGATGCGCCCACATGCATGCATTTGAGGAATGGTATGAAAATGACATTATTGCGTGTGTGATCGTCTTGGAGAGAGAGAGACAGACAGGCAGGCAGGCAGGCAGAGATAGAAACAGATAGATGGACAGAGGGAGAGGGCAGGGGCCTTTGGTTGCCTCTAGCTTAAAGAAGGACAAACATGCAATGCCGTTCTTTATTCATGTAGTTTATAGTCGAAACGCCTTCACTTACTTAGTCCTTGTATTATTATGGCGTCTTATTGGGAAAATATTGCTCGAATGCGTTTATTATTGCAGTCGAAAGCTCAGATCTAGTATGGAATGAATGTATGTAAAAAAAACACGGTCGACGATATTTATAGAATTGGACAGGTTGGAAGGGTGTTTGTTGAGTACGCAGAACTGTGTATGTATTTGTGTGTGTTTGCAAGAGAGAGAGAGAGAGTGTGCGTTGACGAGTGAGAGAGATAAAGTACTTTATGTGGGTGCCTATGGGTGATAGATATAATAATAACACGTGTGTGTCAGTGTTTGTGAGTGTTATAGACTGCTTGTGTAAGGGTGAGTGAGTGTGGGCGTTGAAGTTGAAGATTTTATGTGTATATGGGTGAGTGGATGAGGCTACTTTTAGAGATTGTGGGTGTATGGATTAGTGAATGTAGATGTTAGTGATTATGTGAATGAGTGAATATGAGTGTTGAACTTTTTGTGTGTATGGGTGAGTGAATAAGGATATTAGAGATTTATGGGAGTCTCATGAGAGTAGCAGTATTAGTCATTGGTATGAATAAAATGAACAATTTATATACAAGAAGTAAGGAGGATCAATAGTAAGACAAAGCTGTCAAATCAGTACAAAGGACATGTAATGGTGACTTTCAGATTGTATGAGAGAGTAATCGGCTTTAATGAACTATGTTGCAGGCTTTTTTGGCTTTGACAATTTTGACTACAGGCTTTTTTTATATCCACTGGCACCCATGTGTTAAGCCTCCTTGAATTCATTAAAATTCTCCTTGAAACCTCCTTGAAAACTCCTTGAATTTTAAGGAAGCATAAGTGTTATGAACCCTGCCCCCCCACAAAACAAGAAAAGACTTTTTGATGAAGAACATTTCTTTTTTAACTCAATATGATCTTTCAACCTATTTTTTTTTTTCTAAAGAAAAGAAAATGGCAAATGTGATAGATGTTTTGTTCATTTCTTAGATTAGCTTTACTGCTTTCGCTATTTTAAAGAAGTACAGAAAAAAATGTTAAGTCTAGTGCTCTCTAAGATTACCTTTCGAATTTTGCTTTTTCAGTGGGAACTTTTCAAATTGAACCAACTGGAAAACTTTGCTGCCTTACTTATCCGATTGTACAAACAAGACTTGGAGCACATAGTGATGAGCTATGAGAGGTATCGGATAGCCTTGAATAGAGAGTTGGAGAGAAGAAAGAAGGAGAGACAACAGCAGCAACAACAACCATTAGCAATAACAAATGTGCCATATCAGCCATCCTTAGTCCAGCAGCAGCTCAACCAGTTGCACCAGCAAACTTCTCAGCCCCACATCACCCACATGCATCAGCTTCAGACACAGTTCCAACCAACCAATGAACAGCCATCCAGTAGCCAACAGCAAGCCCAACATCTTCTCCTTACTCAAAATATCGAAACTAAAGTATAGAGTGATGGGTCCTGGTAGTGAAAATAATTATAATCACCTTTTAAAATAGTTACGAGGAAGTAAAGTGTCTCTCATTATTATTATTATTATTATTATTATTATTATTATTATTATTATTATTATTATTATTATTATTATTATTATAGAGGTTTTATACAGCACTTTATCCACTATGCGCTTGAATCACTTTACAAGTGTTCCCTGACAGACCTCTTGCCAACTAAATACCTTCTCAACTTCATGTTGAAGTATACAGAGATGATGCCATATTACAGAAACATTCTCTTAAGCATACTGACAAGGCCTTCTTCTGCGTATGGTCAGGTACTCAATATTACATTTATATAGCGCTTGTACATTGGTTAGCTCTTCATTATTATTATTATTATTATTATTATTATTATTATTATTATTATTATTATAAACACCCTGCAGATATTGCCGGAAGAGTTCTAACAAACTACATATTATCATATTATGCCTCCCTCCAACCTTTTTCTGTTCCCAAAGAGTGATTCAGGCTACCCTTAGACTTTCCCATATCCTTTGCCTCCTGTTCCATTAGAGTACCATAGATGCAGTTAAGCTTCACCAGGTCACAACTCTGCATGGACTTCTCTGCTGCTTATTAGCTTGTTAAGAATGGATTTTTACTTCCAATTTTAACCAGAATTTTTTCTTCTTCGGTTTTTTGACTATAAAATAATAATCTGCAAGCAAAAGGAAGTTTCTGCTGATTATAAACATTGTCAGTGGCTGGGATAGCAAAAGCAGACCTGCCAACAGTGAGTGTAGTTTCCAATTTATGTCCTTTTTCAAATGCTTGTTTATTTTATATGCTTATATAGGCACCATTTCGTGATTATTCGCATCGCATGTCATTGATTACACCATATTGCTTAAAATTACACAATTTTAAGCTCAGGATTACACCATCTGGTTTTTAGAGGTTGGCAGGTCTGCAAAAGAAGAGGTCTGAATAGATTTTATAAAAGGAAAAACTGATTTCAGGACTCTTTCTCTTCTTAATAGGTCTAAAATATTTTGAAAGAGATTAAAAAATAAGGCTTCAATCTCAAAAAGCTGATGTCTGAGAAAGAATGATAATTTTATCATAAAAATGAATGAGAAACTACTTCCCAATTGAATTTTAGGTGAAACTCTCCCTTTTGTTAACTGTACATTATGGAGCTATGATTGAGTGATGCAGCCATGATATGGACCGGGGTGTTAGGTGCCAATGTGGCTATTATTATTATTATTATTATTATCATTATTGTGTTTAGAAAAGCTGACAAAACTGTTCCTAACATTCAGCCAAAGATAACTGCTTCTAGCCATGAGTGTCCAGATATCTTTGAATTTTCTTCTACGGGATCTGTGGACTGCTGTTAGAACATGTTTATACATTTTCATAAATTTGGTTTGAATTAAATGCTGTCAGATAGCCTATAATGAGCTGATTGACTGACGATAGCTTACTATTGATTACTCATTAGGTAGTCTTTTTATTTGTTGTTTTTAGATTTATAAAATATAACTGTAATTAGCTATGTGAAGGATATATTGCTTGCAAAATGTTATGTCCTGTTTTTGCATTTTTTCACCAGAATAGCCTTATATGTAATTCCAATGTTTAGATTAGTCTTTCTAATCAAACCTAAATGAAAAAACAAAAAAACAAGGGTTCCTCAACAGCACATCAGATTTATGTAGAGGAGGCAAAATAAGTCTCCTTCAAACTTACTCCAAGTATCATTCAGTATCTGTCTCACATAAGAACATATGAAATCCATTTGAGAAATGCTCACTTTGATTGCCAATATCAAACATTCATATTTAGGTTGTGTTGTTTTGAAAAAGAGCACTGTGAAGAGCTAATTTTTGTTGCTAGCTGAAAAAGAAATCATTTGATAATAAATGTATCGACTTTTCTGTGTTGAATAGAACCGTCTAGTTGACTTGTGCATTTTAAGGCCTTTGATTGGGATAGGCCTACAAAAAAAAAAGTTTGATGTACATGGTGAAGACTTTTATGATCCACGATCATAATCAGTGTTGTAAGTTCAGAAACATGATAGACAAAGTGGTAAGGGAAGGTATTTAAGTTCAATTTCTACCCACATCAACCATATGCAAATCAGCACATGGCTTTAGGCACTGTATACTCTTATTAAAAAGCTAATGGGTGCTTCTACAATCTGCATTGTGAGTTCAGAAGCTTTCAGAGCAAAAGGGATGGGAATTAAATTAGGAATGAGTCAAAGAGGCCATGACTTACCAGAAATAAGGTATGCTGACAGCACTGTTTTCCTTTTCACAACCTCCACAGGGCCTTGAAAGACTCATTGATTTGATAGAGGAACATAGTGAAACTCTAATCACCTTTGCAAATTCATTGAAATTAATTGACAGGACAATTCAAAATCTAAAGAAAATTCAAAAATTATGACAAAGAATATCCATAAGCACCAGAATCAAACTTATAATTATAAGATCATGTGTATTTCCAATTGCCATTTTATACATCAGAAGCTTTGACCATGAACACATGTGCTGAAATGGTAATACCTAGCTTTGAGATGAAAGGGTACAGGAACATCATTGAAATGCCTTGGGCACAAAAACACTTAAGAAAAGAATCTATTTGAAATGGACATTGTTAATCTCGCATCCTGCGTGAATATTGCGCAACGCTATTCACGCATTTTGTGCGATTAGTGCTGAGCTTTATTCACGCATTGTGTGCATCAACAATATATATCAAGATTTATAGGCTTACTCCGTTCCACCACGGCTGAAATTGAATTTTTAAAAACCAACCTTTGAACAACTTGTTGCGCTGGGACCAGATTTTGACAAGCCATACTTCAGCCTGTGACCTAATGTACAAATCCCATTTCAAACACTTCATACTCCTTGTAATGTATTTTTAGTTAGCTGCTGACAAAGTTTTAAGGGTTTACAGCTTAGATTCACATGTCAAGTTCCATTTAGCCTAAATGAAATGATCAACATCGCTTCTAATGTTATATCAAAATAATTGCGCTTGATTAAAATGACACTTAGATCTACGTTCTGATGACAAATACACACATGGGGACAATTTTAACCTGCTAATCAAAGCTTTCTACAAAGCCAAAAGGAGATCTACTTGAAGTGAGATATGTCTAAGTCCACTTAGAAAGGAAAACAGTCTAAATAATTGATAATCTTCATCTACTCGAACTGAAAAAGCCTAGATCTAGAATTTAAATCTACACAGAAATAAAAATCACGAGTAGGATAACAAGTCTGTATTTAACAAAACACAAAAGACACACCACCAACATGAGCTGTGATCCAACAATAGTAGGATCAAAACATTGATTCAAGACAGAACAGTTTTTATCGTCAAAGGATTGTCACATTATTAGAGTGAAGCTTGTCATTAACGCAAACTTTGCTTTTCAAATAAAGCAGTCTTAACAGTAAAAAGTAACGACGCTGCAAATATTGTTGTTGTCTAGAAACATTTCATTCATGATTAATGTTTACTCATAGACTTTACTAGAGCTAAACCTTGAAATGCATAATGGTGGGTTACCAAATGTATACTTTTATGAGAAACTTGTCTTTATTTTTGGTCCAAAATATCGGAAAAGATGGAAAAAAATACAACACGGGCTGTACTAACCTCTGTATTAATTTAATAACTTCAATAAAAATTGATTTCATGCTATGTAGAACGGACTATAGATATTTCAAACCATAAAAATAAAGTACAGCACAAATCTGCATGAGATCTTTATCTAGATATACATGCATCTACGGTAAAAGTGTATTTTAGGTGTGTAGATTAGACTCAATGTACAGCAATAATAGCACGTACTTACTTAACTTTGTAGCATAATGTCGAGATCTACAATCTAGATCCAGGATCTATATATTGAAATAAAGTATTCTAGATCTAGGTATAGATCTAATGTAAAAAAAAAAAAAATTTAATTAGATCTAGATCTATATGTTGTAATAGGTTTTATAGTTTTGGCTTGCTTGTTTTGTGTTTAATCGATTCTGATTCATTATACAGCATCTAGACTAGACTTTGTATCATGTTGACACAGAAAACGACAATCATACAGACTGCGAAATTTTAATTACCATAATTTCAAGGCCAAGACATGGTTACCTTTAACCAAGTGCTTTTACTCTAGTTTTTCGACACTCTCCAGGGGGCGGATGATGTTCCTACTATTTTTAGATACCTATATGCGTGAATAACGTTCAGCACTATTCACATATGATGCGAGATAAACAACGTCCATATGAAATAGACTGGGCACAGCAGAAGAATGGCTGGTAAAAACGATGTAGACTATTTTGGTCCTATAAAAAGTCATCAAGCTCAGAAGAAAATGATGTTTGAAGGGAAAAATGTCCAACAGATGTGGAGGAAGACCAAAAGGAAGTAGGAATGATGATGTGCAAAAAGATTAAGAATCAAATCTGATAAGAATAGGAAGGATGACCTTGGTAAGAGACATCTACCCATGATGAAGGTGACTTTTCCTGAGGGAACATACCACAGAAAGAGAGGCACTCACTCACTCAAACAGTACACAAGTTGGATGTTTGATTTGGGGCAGAGTACAGTCTTTTCTTTTTAGCCCCAATCTAGAAACATTAACAGTTTAATTCTAGCAGGGCCATCACTTCTTTCATGTTAGATGTTAACAATAAACAAAGCCTTGATGTCCTGTACAATGAATTAAGCGTGAGATGTTTGTGGCATTTGATATTTAAAAGTTAAGTGAAGCAATGGAAGTGATATTGAACTGTGTTTCTGTAATAATGGACTGTTTAATTTGTATGGCTGCTGGTACAACAGAATAATCCTGATGATGTCAAAATACAGAGATACATCATTTATCTGATATTTCCTGAATTAGGTATATTTGTTGTCATGAATGAATTGACATCTCTCTGTCTCATGTATGACAGCATTCTCACATGTGTTACATTCTTTCATTTTATGAGATCAAACAAAACAATGCAAAAATGGCTGCTGCAAGATTCTACCCTTCTAACTTGATATTCCTTTATTTTCATTCAAGACTGAAATATATGACTGAAATGTAATTGCCGCCTTTGGGAAAAAGAAAGATTATATCTGAATCTGAATAATTACTTTGCAAAATGTTTATGAATAAGGTTTAAGAATCTAAGATTTGTCATTTAATATCACATGTATTGAAAGTTTGTGCACATTCTTAACTGGATGCTATTTCTGGCTCACCCCCCAAAAATTAGGTCCACACCTGTCTTTGAGCAGCCTTCATGCTTGGCAGACAAAGCAGTACTGTACTTAGTGTCATTTTTTGCTTCCCCTGATGGAGGGCCCCACACCCACAGAAAAGGGTTATGGGTTAGGCTAAGAAATAGCTCAACTTGGTTACTGTGGGTGTACCAAAAGGTTGAAAGGCTGAAGATCAAGAATGAACACTTATGAAAATGTTCTGCCTGGCATGTTTGAAGAGACAATTTGAGAGTCTAGCTTGGGATGGTTCTTGCATGTATACAGGAGAAATGAAGAGGGCCTTGGCACCAGAATGTGTTAGACAGCAAAATCAGGTAAGAGAAGAATAGGAATATTGAAAAGATGTTAAGTTGATTCGGACTTGTTGGATTTAGAAGATTTGATCTGTTGTGATGGCCCCTTATGGGTTAAACTGACAGATTTAAAAAAAAGGGGGAAAACTTGTGTATTTCATGCATACCTGGTAGATAGCAGGCAAAATTATGTCCATTTCTCTGGTTGTTGTGTTTATTATATGTGTGTAAAGATTCATGAAAATCAAAATAGATGAACAGAATACTACTGTGGCTATTATAATATACTCTGTGCAAAATTGTCAGTCTATCAATTGTACAAATATGCTTTTCTATCGGTACTGCTGCAGAATGTAAATAATTTTATGTACACAAAGAATTGTTTGAAATGTGTATATTTTCTCATCTCATAATTGAATCAACTCATTTCCTTACATTTCATATCCTTCTTGTTAGTTCTGGTTGAATGGAAATAATAGGAAAGATGTCTTGAATGTTGCATTTAATTTCCTATGTTTTCCCAAACTGTTGGTGGTAATATACTTCATCTTGTTTCACAAGAATCAGACATTTTCAACGAATATTCTTCAAACTGTGAGGATATGCATTTCATTTGTCTTATAATCAGTGTTGTTGATGAAAGGAAATGTCAGCATATTTCACATTTGTGTGGGTTATGGGTTGTGTCTACAAGACTACAACAAAACCGGGGTGGGGAAAGTGCCTAGTTTTCAAGGCTTTCAAAAAAGAGGTCAGAATGTGTGCAATTAGAATAAAATGATAAACCATGATATTTATTATTTACCTATTCATTAATATTTTTAAAGTAAAATTTGAGTTGCTTCTAATTACTTATCTCACTTTCCTGTTTTTGATCTCTGCTAAAAGACCATGAAAGAGTCTTTCATTATGTTTTTAGGTTTTATCTGTGAACAGATATGTCTGACAAGAATGAGTTGCTGAGATGTATTTCTCACTTGAACATAAGATAAGTTGATGTTAATCTCAGTTCAAGGTAAAAATTAATATGCAAATTTCTTTTTTTTTTAGAAGTTGCTTTCATATTTCCAAAAGCATTTGTTTGATCTGTATATAAAAAAACAACAACTATAGTTGCTGATAATTTTCTTTAGTAGATTTTAATGTCATGTAATTTGTAATGTTCACTGTTTAAGTTTTAGCCATTCTTGAAGCTGCTTACTTTGATGGTATTTATCAGCATTGTCTTTCTCATGTGACTGATTTCTTGTATTGGTTCTGGGGTTCCAAACCTGACAGCTGGTGGAATAAGAATAGGCCCAATACCAGATTTCTCCTTGCAAATCGTAAGAGCCGACAAAGCTCAATCCGCTGCCATCTCTTCCGTCATATACTGGGAGATCTGGTAATTAGCTTACTATTCTGTCTTTCAGTTGAGACCTTGGAAATCCTATTGGGATGGAGAACTTTCTCTGTATAAGTACATATGGATGAAGTTAATGACAAACTACCAGGGTAGGTTAACATGGTCAATAAATCTCTTTTCTTTTCTTTTTTTTTCTTTTCTTTTCTTTACTTTTTTGTTTTTGCTTTTTTTGTCTTGTGTCTTTTAAATAACGAGGATGATTGACAGATTATTTTGAAAAGAGATGGGATATAGGAAAGGTGCATTTTGCTCATATGGACATTGCGTGTCATGTAATTTAATCACAATAAAAATTTGTGCTTCGTACTTTGTTGAACTGATTAGCATCCATCTCTCTGAGAAATTAAGATTAGCAAACCAACCATTATCGGAATTGATGACAAATGTGTCATCTCTCGGTGTGTAAGGCTGGTATTTGACATTAATCAGCTATCCTTATTAATCAGTTCTTTTTACTGTATTATATTACATGGGTAATTTTGTGTTCAGGTAGACAAAGGGCATGACTTAGGCAGATAGCAAGTTTGAGAGATGTGTTTAAGTCTCAGACATGATAACTTTTAAAGTGAAAAAAATCTATTGCTTATGAAAAAGCAGTCTCTTACCATCTTAACAGGAAATGCCTCTTGCCTGAAGGATATCATTCTACTGCATTCATTCTTCAAGGTGCTTTTGTTTGTCACATATGGTTGTTGCAACACAGACCTGTCTCAATCAAGCCAAGTGTCAAACTCCTTTTAGGTTTATGATAATAATCAAATGTGAGTTTGATTCTTTGATAATTTTATGGATGAGAATGGCAGCTTAAGTGAATTTTCAAATGATGCTCTACATTGTGTTCTTCTTGGTGGGAATGTGGAGTGGGAGCTCCCAAACAGGTCAGATGGTGGTTCAGATTAAACATAAATAGATTCTGATTTATTTCGCATTTTTATGGAAAACGGCCATTGACTGCAATTAACTTAGATGGCACATAATTCAAAGACATCAGATATATTTTCTTATTGAAATTTTGAAGTCGCAAGTGTGTTCAGACTTTTATTTTTGTTTCCTGTTCCACAAAAATCAATTTTTTTTCATCTTATATAACTGCCTCCCCCGTTATTCATCCAAATATATCTTCATGAATCATGACAAAAGGTTCCCCATATGGTTACAACGAAATGAAGATGAACTTTTAATTGTCTTTTTGAATCACTATATTGTTTGTTTTGAGGTTTGTTTTTTTTTTATGAAATATTGTCAGTTTATTGTATACATTCTACTGCCATTGACTCAAGTCAGCACAAAGATTAGTTTTCATCGTTCAGCAAGTAAAGGTTCAAGATGAATATTGTTCAAGATTAAGACTTAAATTCAAGTCAGCAACTCAGAAAACTCACTTCTTGATGGTACTCTCTTAC
>JAOYNN010285389.1:0-15876 GCA_025770095.1 Goniobranchus kuniei
ATGCAGTAACATCATGCATCATCCTGAGTATAACAATATTTTGACTGACGCACAACATGGTTTCCGCCACTATTGATCATGTGAAACTCAACTGATCACTATGTGTGCAGACTTTGTGAACACAATGAACAAGAAGGGACAGACGCAGTCCTCCTTGATTTCAGCAAAGGCATTTGATAAGGTACCAAAGTATACTAACTAAACTTGAACATTATGGATTAGCAAACAACATCCATAAATGGATTTCATCTTTCCTTACTTACCGTTATCAGAACGTCATGGTAGACAATGCTTTGTCATCCGCTTTACCTGTTCTGTTAGGGGATCCTCAGGGCTCAGTATTGGGCCCCCTTCTGTTTCTTATTTACATTAACTCACTGAACCCTGATGACGTTTTATCTATATTCGTCCTGGGCAAAATTCATGTAACACCCTGAGGACGTCTATGTTCGTCATGCTGTTTCTTATTTCATATTACTTCTGTTGCCAGTGTAAAACACATTTTTTGATGACGTCAGTGTGGAGAATTCCTTTCTACATTCGGGGATAGTGATTTATTTTACCATACATGAAGAAGAGTGGGAACAAGAGGAAATAATAATAATTCTCAAGATGTCGAAAGTACAGTGCAACCTATCTAGGACGACATTTGATGTATAACGACATTGTGCCCAGATCCCCATTTTTTCCTTATATATCCTTTATAATAAAAACCTCACTATGACGACATAATTTTAGTAAAAAACTATGTATAGTGACATCGATATAGCGGTAATCAGCAACATGAAATTTACAGTGAAGATGACATTTCTGGTCCAATGAAAACACTTGCTTTCCTACCAATGATATCATGCGCTCTAAGCCAATAAATGTGCTTGATTTCCGACCAATGAAATCTGATACTTCTTGACGTATTTGTATTAGAGAAGGCGAAAGACAAAGAGTGTGAAATGGTCTCCAGCACGCAGAGACAAACAAGTATTGAAGTCAATTTGAAAATTACTTCAAAACATCAACATGACTAGTAGGAAGGAAAACAAACAAATAACAAACCAAAGTGGGACTGTCCTAGCATACCCCACATACAATATAAACAAACAGGCAAAGAATACCCACACTCACAAAACAAACAAAAGAAACAAAAAAAACTATATATCAAGTTGAAGGGAACATTGCATCACAGGAACCGTGTTTAAGTTGAGGCGAGGCCCAGCTGATGCATCAGGGGTCATATGGGGGTCATCTACCTGCGCCACAGTGTGCCGAGGTGACGGGAATAGATAGATCTAGCCCTGTTATTGCATTGACGAGTCTCTCTCTCTCTCAACTAAATATTATACCCCAGGCTCGATTATCATGGAGCAGGCAAAGATATTCGCCGACAAGCTAGTAATGGCTAGCTCTAGATTCTATGTTTTCAAGAAGTGACAAGGCATTATTTTCAAGGTTGCCACTGGAGAGTATGCCAACTACGTGCATTTCGGTGTCTATTAAAACATATCTACTACAATTGTACTCGTGCCATTCCTAAGCCTGGATGAATCGAGGGAAAATGGTTGCCTCTCACTATAACGACATTTCTGTATAACATTTTTTTTTGGTCCCGACGATGTCGATATAGATAGGTTGCACTGTAGCTTTTTCAGCTTGACGACCTGTTGTCACCATGGCAAGTCTGTGTCACAGTGAGATTGAGATCAAGTTACTGAACAACTATGAAGGGTTGATTCACATAAGTGAATTGTTTCTGTTCCTTTTGCTAAATATATATTTCTTAGCTGCCTCAAAATAACTGTGGTTATCCTTGGTAACCTTTCTTTAGATCAATTTTTTTCTCTCAGTCCTCTGTTGTTAATTGTTTTGTTTAATTTCTTGATTTTATGGTAACTTTGTCTGTTCAAATACAATAATACTATACATGAGACAGAAATTAAAGTTAAATATCTGTGAACAGCTTTCTCCAATCTTTTTGCATGCAAAATTCCATTGTTGCAGCAGAGGGGTTTCATAAACTATAGATTATCCGTATCAACTTCAGTCCAACAAGTCGCTACACACTATTTGTTGCGCATATCTTCAAACCCTTGAAGCTGCAACAGTATTGATTGGATTGAATTAACCTGTGCCGCCTCAATGCCAAATTGTAACACAGAACCCCGATCGGGTCAATTTTGACCTGAGAATTAGTACAACGCGATACTGGAATATTGACAGCTCGATTATGTCACATTGCCTCACAATTACATCAAAAGAACAAAATCTACCATTTTTTGGACACATAAAAAGGCACGATAGTATGGAGAAAAGAATAATGGAGGGTAAAGTGAACAGGAAAAGTTGGTGATGTTGAGAGTTGGATGAGAAGAAGTGCAGAAAAAGCAGGACGACTTGCGATGGACAGGAAAAGATGGAGAACGGGTATTTGGACAGCTAGGTCCAGAAAGATCAGCCAGCAGGATGAACCAAAGGGATTTGCCGTAATGGTAAGTAAGGTAGATCGAAGGCTACCAGCCGAGTAAGCCATGCTTCAGATGCAACTTTGTCGCCATTGTACTGAAACAGCCACACTAGGCTAGTGCCAACGAATGCCTTCACACATGTGATTGTGTGTAAAGGCACCCATTAGCCTATGGCGATGGCGAAAATATCGTGTCTGAACAGGGATAAAGGTTGGACCTAGATCTATGCCAGTTCAAGTCGGCCCTTGATGTTGTAGGGTTTGGGCTAAAACATAACGTAGGCCTACAACAACACCTCGGTAGAACAGATCTAGATCTATTACTGGGAGCACTACCACTGAGAAATAGGCTAGTGCCAACGAATGCCTTCATACATGTGAATGTGTGTAAAGGCACCCATTAGCCTACATAGATGGCGAAAATGTCACGTCTGAACAGGGATAAAGGTTGGACCTAAATCTATGCCAGTTCAAGTCAGACTTTGATGTTGTAGGATTTGGGCTAAAACATAACGTAGGCCTACAAAAACACTTCAGTAGAACAGATATAGATCTATTACCGGGAGCATTACCGCATGTTCCGCCCACTAAGAAATAGGAGAAAAACTATTGCCGACAGGGGTTAACCCTATCCCTAACCCTATCTCTAACTCAAAATAGAAGTTTATGGATAGGAGGAACATACGGTATTACGGCCTTATTACCAATAGATATAAATTTATTACCATACTATCATATCATACAAATCCTTTTTGTTGAATCGTCAGTTGATGTGGCCTAAAACTTTCAGCAGTGATGATGGTTCACCAGTACACAAGAGATAATAAAAAAAGCTACAATTGAGTAAGAAACTAGAGCAAGAATCTAAAAACGAAAATACATAAAGTTAAAGTATACTCAATAGATCAAGGACAAGACAAAACAACTGACGTTTCGGAAAATTTCCTTCCCCAGAGACAAACAAGGACAAAAGAGGTAAAAAAAATGTTAGCGGGGTCATGAGAATTCAAAAACAGATAATCAATCTCGATTAGGCCAACTTGGTGATCGGAATCGACAACGTATTTATCACAACAGTCGAGGACTAATCACTTGGTTCGGTAATCACGTGGTTCAGGTCAATTTTGATCCGATCGAGGCGCGGGTGAATTTTCGATTTTTTTCACTGTTATTACACTAGCCAACGAGCAAGGCCTTTACAGCAAAACTACTATAGCTGCAAAGTTCGTATCCTGAGAGTTTGTGCAAGATAGGTTTGAGGAAGCATATTTAACAGCTTATGGTATAGATCGCATTAGGAGCCAAGTTATTAGTCAATAAGGAACCCTTCAGGTCAGTGACCCGATCGAGGCGGCATGGGTTAAAAATAAAAGCATTTTGATCCCATAGACACCAAAAAAAGAAAAGAATACTCAGAACAATACTTGAAGCCTGTTAATAAGCATAAATCCATACTATGACATTGACAGTCCTGCCTTAACACTGAAAAGCCCTTGTGTTTACCACAAGTGAATCACAATTTTGAGCCCTTGTGACCTACGTATGTTGTAGACAAGTTTATCTCTAGACAGTTGACAACAAAGCACAGACTATGCACAAACTTAAAATAACCTGTTATCTCATAAGCAGTTCTTCACCACTTAAATAAATATCTTTCACTTTAATTTCCTTTTATGGAGTATAAAACATTTTGCATGAAAGCAATCAGGATCAATCACCACAAGTCAGAGCTTTCATTTTTCCTCTTGTCCCAAATTCAGGACCTGCAAGCTTCTGAGATTCCCATCCACCATGTCACCATGTTTAATGCATTCGCCTAAGCAGTTCTTCAAGACTTAAATAAATATAACTTTCGCTTTAATTTCCTTTTTATGGAGTATAAAACATTTTGCATGAAAGCAAGTCAGAGCTTTCATTCTTCCTCTTGTCCCAAATTCAGGACCTGCATGCTTCTGAGATTCCCATCCACCATGTCCCAGATTTACTTCAAATGCTTCACAGGGAATAACTCTCCACTTGAATCACATGAGGAAAGTAGAGTCAAACACATTTCCTAAGGACATAAGACCGATAATGTTTGGATGTAACCCAGACAGTGCCAAAAGATGATTACATCTGTCACCCCTTCAAATCTTGACCACAAAAATGTTGCTTGAATTGGCAATGACCAAATTGTGCTTTCCTACCCTAAACCACCAACACCTTTTATTTAAACTTAATCACTTCAAAAAGCACCAATTGGAATGGGAAGACTAAAAATGTAATAGTCAAGTCCCAAGACTCAATACACAGAAGGATTTAATACGTTTGATCATAATTCATGAGACATACATACAACTAATATAATTTTCAAGAGGAAAGATGCAACATAAAATCCCACTCCATCCACCTGCATTTTAGATTGCTGGAGTCAATTCGCCCAAAAGCCTCCAGATTAAATATGTTAAGCACCACCAAAACTTCAAGGCACTCCAATCAGCATGGTAATTTCCACTTTACTTAATATAATAATGTTTTTTTTCAAAAAGCTCTAAGAATAAAAAAAAAACACTAATCCTTAATTAAAGTTATCAATATCTCAGACAAGATTGATAATTTGAGTTTTTTTCACATGTATGTCTGTAGCATTATCTCACGCAGAGTAATAATTCAGAAGAACAATAGGTAAAAATAGATATTGAAATGGTCATACCATTGACTGTAATCACAAGAGGCGATGAAGAAGAGATCATACTCCAAATCTTGATCGTTTTGTCATCAGATGCTGACACAACCCGTGACTGATTGCGAGAGAGTGCAAGACATCGGACTGGGGCACTGACAAGAAAACAGATTAAGCAGAATATTAACGAATTCACTAAAAACATATCTCAGTTCGTCCTATAATCATAAAACATGATGAGTTAAGCTGTCCTTTAAACCTTTTCATCCTAACCAACAATGACTTTCTTTGACATCCATGGCTGAATGATTAAGATATTCGACATCCAGTCCATGGTTCAAATCCTACAATTATCCATGGTAAAATTGAATCCTTGGGGGAAGACTCACCCTGGCTTTCCTAGCCCAATCAGGTATAAATCCTTCTACTAAGGAATATACTACTAATAAACTGGCCAATTGTCCTGAGGTGATAAAACAATTAAATAAATATCAGTCACTCCACTTTAAGCCACAGAAACACTAGAACACTGGGGGGGGGGGGGAATCTTAGTCTCTCCTAAAGCCCATGACTTAAGTGTGCATCAATCATTTCCTTGACCATCAATACACTTCCACAGGATTCTAGGTGTCTTTGTTTTAGATAAATTCTTCAGACTAGTAATTTATTTGTTAATTTTGGTTTCACGTGTTATACAAAAGAACCAAATATCCACAAACCAGTGCTGCAAATTTAACAACTGGGATTAGTTTATTGATCAGGGCAAAGCTTTGGAAAGGCTTCAACCTTCGTCACAAGAGTCTGGCATCTTGACCATTTGGCAGCTGCATTCAACTCATTGAAATTGCTAGTGGCACGTAACTTTTGTTGAGCAGTATAGTATAGAAGGAATGAAATGTAGGCCTATCCCAAGATAATGCATTTGATATATTATTTTATCAACATTTCAATTTTTCCACGCGGAAGTCTAACCTGTAGTTCTACTCTAAAAGTATCTAAATAGAGCTTACATTTATATATCTCTGGAGAGCTCTTTCGATATTCTATTAATCTTATTCCTTATTGGTTCATATCGCCTTAGCTTCTAAGGCTCTCTCTGAGGGCACTGAGGACAAATAGTCAAATAGAATTTAGACCCCTCTAATTTTCTCAATTGCCTTAAAAAAAAAATAAAAAATAAAAAACAAGACAGAACAAAATTTTAACAGCTGGAAATAAAAATTTCTTTCACTGAATTACTGATATACTTAAGTTTTTCCATGAATCAAAAGGTCAGAGGTAAGATACCTACGTGTGAACAGCATGACAGACAAATCCTTCATTGGCTTCCCTTGCATCTATATGTGCTGACTTTTCTGATGACTGCATCTGTGCATTTGGTAAACATCAACACAAATTATCATATTACAATAATCTAAACAATTCCAGTGATCTCATTTTCATAAGGGAAAAAAAAGGGGCAGGGTGTTTGTGTCTCTGTGTGTATGTGTGTGCTTTTTTGCCGTAGTTTTGGTGGATTCGATTTTTGGCTCTGATTTCTTTTGCAGTTGTTGTTTGGTTTTTTTTCATCATAATTTTGGGCCAAATCATTGTTTTATGAGTCACTTTCATTGCAAAAATATATTTCAGATAGGGAATGGGGGTGTGCTATACTTTAACAGTCCTTCCATATGACAACACATGTTTAACATGATACAAAGTATCAAGATCTAGATTAATGAAAACAGAACAAATATGTTTTTAAAAAAATGCTGCATTTGACCTGTAAGACAATGGCAAAGTTCAATAAGAACCAAAAAGGGAGGTACCTCTGTCTGTAAATCTATGCAGAATACATTTCCTCTGTGATCACCAGCAAACAAAGTCAACTCAGAATGATCCAGAATGGTTGAATAAATGGGTGCACCAAGCTCAAACATTTTCAACTGTTCACCAGACACAAGGTTCCATATCTGTAAAGGAAAAAAAATTACAATCATAATTTCATTCATTAACCCAAATTTCCATTTGCAATTCAATTATTAGTTTCATAATCACAGAAATAAAAATTTTAAAAATCAAAAAAATTAAAGCTTTTATATAGCGTTAAATCCACTAAATGAGCTCAAAGCACTGAACAAGTGTTCCCAACAGGCCTTTTTCAACCAAATACCTTTTCAACTCCATGTGGATTATACAGAGATGCCGCCATTTTACAGGTGCACTTACACTAACACAATGAAAAGATCCTCCTCTGCCTATGGTCGGGTACCCAATAACACCTGAGTGGGGTGAGGAAATGTATGTAATTAGCCTTTCCCAAGAACTAAATAGCGCACCAGCATGGCATGGCGTGGCCTTGAAGTAGGAACCTCGCAGTTACAAGTCCAATGTCCTGACCCAACAGCCACGCTGCCACATAATAAGCTAGAAATATGCTGAAAACTGTACACAAGATATAAGGAAGGTAACAATGAAATTGCCAGAAGCTTTTGGTTTCTGTTTAGTTAAGTTTTGAAGGTTTGGTGCTCTGTGATATACTTATGCTGGAGCACAGGGCCCCTTTCAACATGCTGGAGAATATGCACATGATTATATTATCATGATCCCCAGTTTACATCTTCCTTCAGGTAGAAAGCCTTCGACTTGATCATGACCAGATCAATGATGGCTCCTGTTCTCATCATTTCATCTTATCTTATACATACGTTGCTCAGTAGAACTAAATCAGAAATTTGATGAAGACCATAACAAAGTGTAAGGGAGGTAACCTTGAAATTGCCAGAAGTTTTTGGCACTGGTCCTCATCATCTCCTCTTATTTAAATCATACTTTACTCTAAAAAGGTGAGCACTAAGAACGATGGTTCTATGATGAAGACCATAAACATGGTATAAGGGAGGTAACCTTGAAATTACCAGAAGTTTTTGGCTCTGGTCCTCATCATCTCCTCTTATTTAAATCATACTTTACTCTAAAAAGGTGAGCACTAAATAAGAACGATGGTTCTTTGATGAAGACCATAACAAAGTGTAAGGGAGGTGACCTTGAAATTACCAGAAGTTTTTGGCTCTGGTCCTCATCATCTCCTCTTCTTTAAATCATACTTCACTCCAAAAAGGTGATCACTAACTAAAAACGATGGTTCTTTGATGAAGACCATAAACATGGTATAAGGGAGGTAATCTTGAAATTGCCAGAAGTTTATGTCACCTTGCCTCTTCATCTCCTCTTATTTAATTCATACTTTACTCTAAAAAGATTAAGACTTAATAGGAACTATGATTCTATAATAAAGACCATAAATGTGGTATAAGGGAGGTAGCCTTGAAACTGCCAGAAGCTATTGGCTCCTGTCTTCATCATCTTATCTTATCTATACTATACTGTAAGGACTAAAGTAATTTACACAATTTTTTTTTTCAAGTCAAGAAAAAGAATAAATGAACTTCTAATTAACTCTCACCCTGACAGTGTAATCTGTGCTACAAGAAACAACTTTATTTGTGCATGTGATGTGAATATCAGTGACTTCACCTGCATGACCAAAGAAAGTGTGGGTGGGGCTGTGGTCCATCATTTTCATTGGATCAGTGTAAACAACCCTGCAATAAATACATCATCAGAAAGAACGGATTACTTATATTGCATCATTATTGCCTGATATTTTTAATAGAGAAAGGTGCTTAAGGAATCTAAAAAAAATCATTCCAATTTTTTAAAATGATTTTTTAAAGTCAAGTCGACTTAGTAACAGGGCTGGCACATCTGTGATGAATCTAATGATTAAAATCTGAAGAATGATGGGCTTTTTCCCCACTTTGAAATGTTTGCCTCATAAAAATATTACAGTGGAAAAAAAATTAACAACAATCAGAAATTAATGTATCTAGCTGTCTTCAAACAAAACTAATCATACAGGACATTTTCTCTGGGACAAAATTTTCATTCTGAAAATCTCACAAGCAGCACCAGAGAACAAGCACCAGAGAACATGTACACCTCTAACTTTATTTTTCATGTACTGAAAGAGAGTTTGATTGACAAACTGTATGTTGAGAACATTCCCAAATAAAAAGTGGTAAAAAAATAATCTAAAGTAAAATTAACATTTAAAATAGTAGTAGGCAATGGCATGATTGTGAAATTTTTACGCGCTCCCCATGCGCATTAATTCTATATTGATATTCACTTAAGTTTAATAACAAATGTCATTAAATCACGGATTTGATTTTTTCCGCCATTTTTCGTTTATTTAAATATAAATGCAGCACTTTCTAGAGTCATAAAGTCATAAATATGATGTGTGTCAAGGAATTTTTTATTTTTTTTACAAACACTCAATGTGTGTAAAAGATGTCTGTTACTCATTTTGTCATTGTGGAACACTCCTGGTAAAGTGATATATTTTATATCAGGTAGAAACTTTTTTTAGGAAATCTTTTATAAAGATTTCAATAATTGGATTGATTTCAAATCCAATGAGATAGTGGCTTAGCCAGCCATCTTATTAGGTTTAAAATAATATTGCAAGTCAAAGTCAGAGATGCGTGGTACCCAAGTCAATTCTTCTTGCCTAAGTAAGAGATCTAAAGCTGGATCTTAGATGAAATGCATTGAATTGAGCCTAAAATATGTTAAATAAAGCGATGAATGGAACTTAAAATACATAATAGATCTAGATATTTAGGTTTGAATGTAAGATGTTTCAAAGATGATGTGACAATGTAACATTTATTGATACACTAGAGGAAAAAAATGACGAAGACAAGACTAACCTTTCAAGTTCCCACACAATAATTGTTCCGTCTCTGTGACCTGAGAGCAAATGACACCCTTGAGGTGAAAATTTCAAACACTTCACTTCTACACTGCTATGGGATAGGACACTCAGGAGGTCACCCGTACATACCTTAAGAAGGGAAACATTATGGGAGGAAGTCTTTAAATTATTGACAATACTTGAGTAACAACCATGCTACTGAAGCATGCAAATAAAAAAAATATCCAAAGTCACATCTTTATCTATCCTGACTCTTTCATTTAATTTTTCTTTGAAATTTCATGAAACTCAACTTAGAAAAAATCTCCCTTGAAGCATATCATACGCTTATCAATTTGAGTAAAAATAGATCAATAACCATACAAATCTAGATTTCTTGAACTTATTGGTAAAGTAAATCAGTACTTGAATTGTTCCTTTAAGAAAAAGAAAATTCAAATAAAAAGAACCAATGTTACAATACTAAATAAAATATACTGATATAAAAAGTATTCTATATTATTTCCCATAACATCATAGATAACAATAATTTTTTCATGGTTCCTTTTATGATTAGTGGTAATAATCAACAAAAACAATGAGACTTCTGTACAGGGATTAAGATATTTTTCCAGACACAGGGTAAGTTTGTTGTTGTTGGGTTTTTCTTTCATTTGATTGGTTATGTTTTTAATGGCCATCGGATCTAAATGTCGTCTTCTGTTTAAGGTAGCATCTTCCTTCAGGAACTTCGCCTTCATGATGGCTCTCTGAACAGGTCTCTTTCCAACGTCATCTTCAAAACTGCATTCATGTCACAGCTCCCAGGTTTTGCTTGAAGTCATCACTATCTTCGTCTAAGTCTTACTCTTCCTCTAGAGATCAAAATATCAATGTCTTGATTTGGTTTGTAATTTGCCACCCTTCTACAGGTTAGCTCTTTCTAATCCTCCTACACTTTTTGTCCTTGTTGTCCATGGTGTTACACTTTTATGGAAACAATTGATTTCAAACAACTGTAGTCACTTCATTTCCTCTTTGTGCAATGTCCAAATTGAGGCCAATTGGAAAGACACCATTTTTAGGTGATTTCCTCTTCATACAATTTTATGGTAACATTAAATTGATTTCAAACACCAGACACAAGTTCATTTCCTCTTTTTCAAATGTCCATATTATGCACTCATTAAGGCTAATTGGAAACACATAATTTTTTTATTGTTTTCCTCTTCAACCTGCAGTCACTTCATTTCCTCTGTTTTCAATGTCCATATTGTGCACCCATTAATTAAGGCCAATTGGAAACACAACTTTCAAGTGTTTTCCTCTTCATGACTCCATCAAACTGTCTTGTCTGGACCACCAGCAATAAAAATTTAGACAGAGAAATATGACAGAAGTTTTGCCAGCATAGGAATGCTGCAAGATTTGTAACAAAATGCTTTTTCCTTTCTATATTAATTGTGCTGACATTTTTAATTAGTGGGCAGTATGTATGATGCTTTGTTTGTAAGGAGTGGATGTTTGCTTTTTGAAAATGTAAGGCGCCATTGGGCACTTCATGTGGACGATAAGGTGCTACAGAAACAAATTGTTTTTATTATGTTATTATTACTAACTTGATCACAACGCAATAATAAAACTCTGTTAAATAAGTCATCATATAATGGAAAACAGTCATAGCTGTTCCTCTCAGATATTCTGACACTGTACCATGTTTGGGGTCATTATTAGACAAATAACTTCATAAAATGATTTTTTTAATATATGTAATGTTTTTTGCATGGGCAAAAACAGGGAGGAATGAAGATCAGTAATAGTGGTGTAGAGTAAATGTGCAATGATGGGGAGGAGAATCAAGGCACAATTTTGCGACAAAGCAAGGAGGAAAAAAGAGTTTTACTACCAAGAATTAACAGTTCAGAGCATTGGAGATTGTGGAATGGAAGTGAAGAAGAGGGTGTTTAGGCATATTGGAGTGGATGGAGAAAAATGTTGTAATAAGAAGATACCTTCAAAGTTAAAAACGACAATTTATAAGACCGCGACAATACATGACTTAGAAACCGTGGTTTTAACAAAACAAAGAGAGACAGAGATTGAAATGACGATGCTGGGTTTCTCACTCAATGTTACAAGGTTGGACAAGATAAGAAATTATATTTAAAATACAAAAAATACCAAAGTCGAGAGGTTTGGAGCAGGGCCGTGCGTGCCATGCCCGCTCCTCTCCCCCCCCCTCCCCCCCGAATTTTTATCAGGGCCCCTTTACCTCACATTATCCCAACTCCTAACCCTAACATCCCCCCACCCCACCCCCCTCAAAGCACTGGTCAACAATTATTCAATACTGACTTTTGTTAGCACCATATAACAGTGAGGGAATTACAATATGTCACTATTAGCCTTAAATCTTTTGTCGTCTTAACAACCACACTGACGTGAATGATGTCATCTCTACTTTACCTCCCCAGTGTCTGACTTTGTGATCATGGGTGTCTTGTCAGGCTATTGTTAGGCTTGGTGCTGTATTGACTATTCTATATAAAAAAAACAACAACCTATATTTAAGATTTAAATATGCACCTTGCTTTGCCTATCCCATAACCATAACCACAACCATGAACTGAGTTTTGTGATTTAGTAGGAAGAGTTACTAAAGCTGACAGATTTGACACTCGCCGTGCAATTGACACAAGACACAAGAACACTTCTTTCATAAATCGTCAAGAATGAATTAGAGAGTTGTTTTTTTACCAACAATTAAATGAAAACGAAAAAGAGAGAATAATGGAGATAATTATTGCCATGATGTTAAAATACGAATGTTGCAAAGCAATGAAAACTGAGAGACAGAACCTTTCAAGCTGGCGACTTCACATTATAAAAGCTATATGTTTAATGCTTCTATAAATGCATTTATATTAAATGAATTGCTCATTGTATTTCTGTCCACCTGTATTATGGATTCACATGGTCGACCATATTGCCCCTAAAGCAATTTCAGGAGACTGGCAATGGACATATGTATGAAAATATTTTTTTTTTATTTAAGACACTGTGAGGGCCTGAGGTTCCTGCAGCCAGGGGCGGGGGTGCACGGTACGGCCCTGGTTTGGAGGAAAAGTGAGGGTGTCTCGATTGAGATGGTTTGAGGCTTGTTCAGAGGATAGATAGATGAAGGGTATTTCAGCAAGAGAATGCTTAAAATGGAACTATCAGGCAAATGCGAAGAAGAAAAAAGATATATTGAAGAAACTGTGGATGGCACATGGCCATTGGTATGAAGCAAAGAAGAATGCGTTGAAGAGACTGAAGACAGAAGAATCACTGTGGTAATGCTTACCTGTATATACCAAAAGAAAAAGAAGGGAAAAAAAGTTCATTTTTATATAAAATGAAAATAAAATCAAATGACCTGCCAAATGTGAATTTTATCCTCTATTCCAGCAGTGATGAACTTGTTGTCAGGGCTTGTGGCTAGACACTGTAATTTACTGCCAACAATTAGCTTACGATATTTCTGACTCTGTAGGGCATAAAATATTACAGCTTTCATAAAACACAACCTATCTTACATGCATATAGACATTTTTTATTTCAGTCACAATATATTTTGCTTGTTTTACAACCTTAAAGTCACTGCAAATTAATTTAGAGATCAATTTTTCTCTAAGTAAATAATACAATCATTACTACATTGTTAATGATATTTCAGACTTGATACTCCATTAGCATGAACCATTCAAGTCCAACCTTCTTATAAGGTATGATAAGATAAGATAAGATAAGATAAGATAACTTTATTATCCAATTAAGGAAATTTGTGTCGCTTTACAAGTTTCAGTCATCAAAAACATAATAAAGCAAATGGACATGAATATTTAAGAAATATAGTCTTGTAAATTTAAGAATTTATAAGTATATATTATTAAATGTACGTATAAAGCTAAGAATATTTAGGGATAAAAAGACAAAAAGAGGAGATCACCGAAATTTAAACATTTTATGTACTAAACATTTCAAGTTACCAACACAGCAAAAACAGAGCAGACAGTTTCCTTACACCTACTTACAGGCAAGCATACATATCTCACACACTGACATGTGTACCATACGCACACAAATACACACACATATACAATTGGGCATGAAGAGGTTAAAAATAAAGTATTGCACTAAATGAGTGACTAAATAAATGTATTGATATAAATGTTGTAGAGCTAAGAATATTCAGAGATAAAAAGACTATTGTCAATGAGTAGACTATAGAAAATAAAAAAAGACAAAAAACAAAACAAAAACAAAAACAAAAACAAAAAAAACAGCGCCCATACACAGTAAAGCATCATCATCATCTTAAAGTACACGGATGTCCGATATTTTTTTTTGTGCATGTGAACGCGGCTGTCGTTCTAAGTTGTTAGAACGATGTTGTTAGAACGATGTTAGAAGTTCTTAGAAGACTCCTCTGGTGGGAACGCGCTGTTATGCGGACTGGCGGGTACCGGGTAGCTATTAAATCTATAGCACTATTGCCACAGTCAGTTGAAGTGGAAGACTCCTTCTCGACGCTCTCCATTTTTATCTTCGTAATCTGCAAAAGGTAATGATTTTTATTTCAATATCTTCAATTATTATTATCTAGATCTGTTACCGTGAGTTTGTAAATCTAGATCTACACATGGGGATCTAGACTGCATTCTGGACGTCTTTAAATTGACATTCTCTTACACTCTATTTAAAAAAATGGGTTTTAGATCTACAAGTGAGTATATCATGAAATGCCTTCTACATAATCTAGATTTAGATCTAGGATAGATAAATCTAAATCTAGAGAGTTTGACTGTGGCTCTGGACGGCTCTGGACATATATGTGAGAATATGTAGATCTAGATATTTAGAAGTAAAAGCTCAAGGTATATTGTCTATTACTTAGATCGAGATCTAAATCTAGAAATGTTTAGTACATAAAATGTCAGATTTCTAAATTCATCTAGATTCATTACCGTTTTGAAACACGTTCATCGAAACGGACACCAGCAAATGACATCAAAATATCTCAATAACCGACAAGTTGACCCACTTTCATGAAAACAAAACAAGCCGAATCTCAATTCGCAAATACGCACCACGCCCAATTTATCTCAACCACTAACCTTTATATATGTCCACTCAGTGTGAATTGTTGCATCATATGCAAATTACACATATTTTTCCCCGGCCAAATGTCCAATTCGAAGGTTCATGAATCCATTTTGCAAGAACGTGTCAACAGAAAGAGTCAGCACGTTCACAAATGTCCAATAGAGATGTTAACATAGGCGAACTTTAATTCAACTTAGCACTTTCAAATATCCTCAATAGCAAACGAGTTTTATATTGACGAAAATTTCACCATCAAGAATCTGTCATCCGATCTGACGTAAAACAAATTATTCTCTCTCCTCCACCAAAATCATGTCCACTTAACCCATTGCCCTCTAATTTGTTGTTACAATGTTTGGACATTCTTCTCGACCCCCATAACTGAAATTACAAATAATTCTCTTCGACATGGGACAGTTCCTAGTCACTACAAAAAGCCCTTGTAAGTTCACTTCTCATAAAATACAACTTGGATCCCTAAAATCTAAAAAAAATTATCGAGCAGTGCCAAATCTTTCATTGTTCTCTAAAATATTGGAAAAGGTTGTGCCTAATCAGCTGAAGAAACATCTTGTAGGTAACAATTTAATCGAGTCTTTTCAGTCTTCTTATCGTGAAAAGCATAGTACCGAAACAGCACTTTTGAAGATTATAAATGACATTCTTAATACACGTGATGCAGGTGACGTGACAATCCTTACTTTGCTTGATCTGTCGTCAGTGTTCGACACTATAGACCACTGTATTCTCTGTCAAAGATTGTCAAAAAGTTTTGGAATTGTTAGAAACCTTTTGTCCTGGTTCAGATCATATCTCACGAACAGATCTCTGGCAGTTTGCACTAATGGAAAATCCTCTGACTGTTTC
>JAOYNN010285390.1:0-10220 GCA_025770095.1 Goniobranchus kuniei
AGAGAGAGAGAGAGAGAGAGAGAGAGAGAGAGAGAGAGAGAGAGAGAGAGAGAGAGAGAGAGAGAGAGAGAGAACTGTAGATGGGTATATAGGTAGGGGTAGGTAGATAAATAGATAGATAGATAGATAGATAGAAGATAGACTAGCAGACAGACAGACAGATAGATAGATAGATAGATACTATTATGTCATATGTCAATAGTTTAGCTCTTATTACATCACTTGACTAAGTAAAGAATGAATTCCAATAAAATCAAAGCTTTTCTTTCTCATATGTCAGATGTCAGTGGTTTAAATCTTATTACATCATTTGACTTATTTCATCATATGACCAAGTATAGAATGACTTCCACTGAACTGCCTTTCCAACCTTGTGCAATGGTAAAATTCCAAAGATATGAAAAAAAATTTTTTTTAATCCTAACAGGCTATGTGTACAGAATAAAATGATGGAAAAAGGAGTAACATTTCGCGATGTTGAGGAGCTAGAGCAAGCAACACGATTTTTGCATGAAAATGGTATTCTTGATATGTATCATTGTTTATGTTTGTATAATTGTAGTATCTACTGTTTTGACTCAAATTTGAGGTTGAACACATCAACAAGAAAAAGGAAGACAGATTTGCTTATGTTTAATGCCTCATTTATAAATATAGTCAAAGTTGGGTAATCTATGTTATGAGCTGATGGGTGAGGTGTTGGGGGACGGAGGAGTGTAAACAATATACATCTTTTTAAAAAGGGTTCTTTACATCAAAGCCTTCCAGTACATTAGGTACATTGCACCACCTTTCTGCATACAGTCTGTATTCTTTTACACCTGACGGAGGTGAGAAAACCTGAAATTAAGATATCTTTAAGATATGTATGTCAAAAAATGCAACGTACAAATCTGTATCATGTTGCTTCTTCAGGTAATTACCCCATACAGCCGTGATCAGCTGTGCTAACTTTTGTTTTTATTCAAATAGTTCTAAGTGGTTAACATCAATAATGGAAAATCTACAGAAGTTTTTATTTCTTTAGTTTTTCAAGTAAAGCTTTTATAGCAATCAGAGGATTTACAATGATTACAATATTCACATCAATCATTTACATTCAGTCATTGATGCTGCTACTACAAGAAGCCTATAGAAAAGAGATTGAATGTAATTTTCAATGAGTAACACTTTTGTATTGAATCATTTAAGATTAAATCAAATATATTGTCCGTATAAGTTTATAAACTCGTAAGTCAGAAACTGGGTCATGATATTTTTGGCTTTATTTAACTAGAATGAGTGTCCCTCACCTGCTTTATAAATGTCTGTAGACTCGCATGTTCAGAGACAATTGATAGAGAAGTTAAGGGACACCCAGCCTAGTTATAAGAGCCAACAACGTCATGACCCAATTTCTGACTTATTTGTTAAGAGACTTACAGGGACGATATCAAGCAAGATACTGAAAAAGATTTTTTTTTTTTTTACTAAAATGACAAACCCCAATTTGGCCTTTGATCTCAAATATTTAGTGAATGAAAATGGCATTTTAATATTAAAGTGTTACGATAAATTGCCATTGAAATGAATTAATGAAAAGGATATTTAAATTTTTATTCAACAGGAGTCCTCTTTCACTATGAGGATTTACACTTGAGAGATTTTTTCTTCCTTGACCCTCAGTGGCTATGTGATCAGCTGGCCAAGGTCATCACCGTTAAGGAGATCAACAACTTTGTACAGAGAGGTTCTATTTTGTTCTTCTCTTTTTTATTGATTTAAAGTCACGTACTCATCATCCTGTTTTACTAAAAGAATCATATCCAAACATTTGGTTTCTCAATAAGTAGAATAAATGATTATTCTAAATTTTTAAAGCTGTATCTAATAAGATGGTATTTAAAATAAAATTGTTAATGGCTTTGGCATGCTTTGCTTTGAAAATGAATGCATTACATATCGCGAGACTTGTTTGCTTTCTTCTTTTTGCCGAATGGAAAACTAGAAAGATTGAAGTAGCCATAGATAGTGCTTAACTTTTTTAAATGGCTTCTCATAGTTCTTATTAAATGAATTAATTAAATCTTGGACTGCATTTTAACAATACGTACGATTATGTCCATTAGAGGTAGCATTTTATAATATCATTTCCAGAGTCACAGTCCCATCTTGTCAGGTGTTCAGAATAAAGCTGCCAAGACTTCGTGAATATATTCTGACTGGAATAACATTTGTGCACAATTTTTGGTCACAAAAATGCTAATGTGTATTAAATTTGGTATAAAAATTTCATCACAGTCAATGCAGCACAGTAGAAGCTACGATGTATTCAGTGACTGATGTCAAAATTGTCAATATCGAACCTGCTGACCTAATTGCATGGGGAAATTACTGCAGAAAATGGAAAATATTCACCTTAGCTAAGAACTAAAGTTTTCACCCTATTAAAATCTAGAGTAACAAATATTGTTTTGCTTTGACGTTCTTGAATTAGACCTATATAATTTAGCAGATGACACTCCTATAATCCCAATTGAAAAAATGTTATGGTTTGGTCCATTTCAAATAAAGTACCATGTGAATGATCTTGTCAAATTGAGACGATGAATGGATTTCTTATTCTATTATATTTTTCTTCTTCTTCTTCTTCTTCTTCTTCTTCTTCTTCATCAAATAATCCGACTGGCTTAGTAAAACTGAGTATAACTGTTGAAGCGCATGAAATGAGAAAAACAAAAAAATGACTCGAGTTCAAGCCTGTGATGTCTAGTAGCTTGACTTGAGGGTGATCTGGCAGAGGGACTGTTTGAAAATGTCCACGTCTCTGCAGCATCTGATAGAATCAGGCATTCTATTCCACAATGTAAATTAGCTGGGGAAGAAGGAATAAACGTGGCAATCTAGATTTCAATGTGGTACTCTATAGCTTTTGACTGTTTGGCCTTAGATATAGATTTGGATCTGGAATAAATTGAAATTGTTAGTTGTCGTTCTGTTTGAATCTGATACTGGCCACCCCAATCTCCCAACCTGAACCTGATGGATATCTGTGTTTGGAATTCATTAAAGGAGAAGGTGTACTATATAGTGCTACACTAGGAAATATTGACTACACAATTATTTAGAAGAAATAAGAAACATTATAGCAGATAAGAAAAAGAGTTTACAACAGTACAGAGGTCCTTTCGACTATTTTAAGCATTGATGTGTCAGTGGGATTTCTGTCATTTTTGTCCAAATTGCCTGTTTTAATAGACCTCAAGTAAATTCTTAATAGCTCACAACATTTTATTACCTTTGGCATTTAATTTGGATGAGCGATATAATATATATATATTTGTCCATAAATAAGAGAATTTCTTTAGAAATTGAGCTGGTAGTTCTCGAGGTGTATACCGTCAAAGTCTTGGCAGTTGTTTTTTCAAGCACCCAATATAATAGTCCTCCCTTTTATACTTCATTATCCATTGTGTCATAAAGAGACTGATAGAAATAGAAGTTACATCACTTTCGGCCATCTCTTTTGTATAGAAAAAATGTATTTACTCTGTTACCATTGGACATGTAACCACTCTTTTTTTTTTAACTTTGGTTTTCATTTCTTGCAGTTTATATCATTTCACTACTTTAAAATTTAATTGAAAAAAAACAAACAAAACGAACAAACAAAACCAAAACTGAAGAATTTTTAATATAATGTTCTTATGATGAAAAGATTTTGTAGCAGAGTGTTTATTCCTATATTATGTTGAGTATTTTGTTTCTCTAAAGGTGTAATGCGGCTTAGCAGCTTAGAGTTTCTCTTCAAGTCTCAAATTATGCAACCAGAAAACATCAAGGTTTATATCACCAACTTGCTGAGCAAGTTTGAAGTGGCTTTGCAGTTTGATGACAACCACCTGTTGTTACCCTCTCTCTTGCCAACTGAGACAGAGCTTCAGGAAATGGCCCGGAAGAAAAGTGATGTTCGCGTAAGTAGTCAATAAACAACCATTCAATGGAAGTTCTGATAAATTGATATTGGCTAGCTGCTGGCACTGACATCTTGGAAGGGGCCTTTCTCTTCTTATAAGTATTGTATGAAAAGATAAACAGTTCTGATAACTCCTGACAGATTGATTGAGTTTTGGGCCAAATCATTGTAGAAACTCGGAATCTTGTTGCCAAAATGAACAATGGGAAATTATTGAGTTGTCAGTAAATCTATGTGTCAAGGCATGGAAATTTCAGTGTTTGTTTTTGGTTGTTTTTTTATGGTAAAAAATGGAAACAGGTTCTTGATTACTGTAATGCAGATTTTGATGAGCTGATGAGCTTAATAAGGAACAACTTAATCTTATTTCGTGGAGCAAGTGAAAGAAAAACAAGGAATCAAAGTTTTTAGTAAGAACCTCAAACTTTGTTAATGCTTCTTATGTTATTCTTACTTGGGACATTGTCCAAATCTGAATGGTTGAATGATAATAGCAGAGTTTATTGAAGCTAACAGTGCCTTACATAAGATAAAAGGCTCTTACAGAGATGCCAACCAGTGTGCAAAATACAACTTTTTAACATATTTTAGCCGTCAGTACGCAGATGCGCAAAATTTGGATTCAAAATGCAAAACGACTGATATTATGCGTTGCAGTAAAATGTCGGCCATTCCATCGCAGTACCTACTTAATCTGCCGGAACTATCTCCAAGGATCAAAACATGAGGCTTATACCTGAATGCCGATACCAGCATTGTTGTTGCCTACTTTTCTCTATATATTTTCTCATGTTAATATAGTATTGATACACGTTTTCACAAGAATGGCCCGTGTAGACCCCATAGGCCTATCGCTGCCCTGCGCAAGTTGTGGAATTCTTCCTGTGCATTCAGTGTGTAGGCCGAGGTCTAGTTGTCGTTCTCACTTTGTCGTACAATTGCAAACATGGAGTCTAGAATTGATTCTCAATCTACTCTAGATCTCTGTGATGCTAAAAAATCTAGACCTAGCAAAAGTTTTGACCAGCATTTTCTGTCTCAGTATTCCACAAAGTGGCCATTCACAAGGAAAAGTGTTCAGGGTGATTGTTTTGGGAGATGTACGTTGTGCAAGAAGCACTTTTCTGTGGCTGAATCAGGCGAGTATGACATTAAACAACACATCAGTGGGCTGAAACACACATAGCTGGAGTCCTCTGGTCAGCCCACAATCAAATTGTTCTTCTGGTCAGCCCACAATCAAATTGTTCTTAGCCTCTACCTCTGAAATTAAATCTAAAGAGGAAAAATTAAAGGATCACGTATTTAAAGCAGAGCTTGCGATGGTTAACCTATTTATTTTTCTGTTCCAAACATCAATTACTCATTGAAGCTTTACTTTGTGGAGTTAATAACAATTACATGTATTATTATTATCAGGCTTTTAAGTTTAGTTCAGAAGGAGAGCTGCACTTTAATAAGTTTTTAGGTATGTTGATTGGAGGATATTTTCAATGACTCGCTTAACGTCGATGGAATAAGAATTTTTACTATAGAATAAGAATTTTTACAGCTGAAAAATGAAAACTCAAAATTCATTGTTGGCATCTCTGTCTTAAGCTAGAAAAGAAAATGGTACCATTTAAAGGTATCAAAATCTTCATTAGTCATGGCTTCAATGATTATTTCGTGGTACAGATTCCTTTGAGACAACCAAAAGATGGAAGTGTAGGCCTTGGGGGAGAAAGGTCGCCGTCACTTGACAAGAGATATGAGTTACTTCGGTCCCGCAAATCTGGACGGCGATTAGTTGAAGGACCTCCTAGCGTTCTTCATGTTGGCAGTTCTGTTTTTTACACGGGTTCTCAGGTGAGAATGCTTGATAAGCAGTGGAAAAACAAGAACATTATTTCTCTAAATGTTCCCTCATTCTAAAAATGCCCACGTCAGGGTACCAAAAAAGTGATTGATACCATGAGAGAATCAGGAAACTGTCAGATTATTCAATGGAATCAAAATTGATAGATGTCTTCAGAAAAATAGATAAATGGACATTTAAAAGGGAGAGAAAGGCTGAACATTTAGAGAGGGCTTGGTAATGGAAGATAAGTAACTTTATTGTGTTCACTTTTCCAAAATGGATTTAATAGGTCTATAGCTTCCTACATCCACCAAATGGAAATCCCTTGATGTTTCCATTGGGAAAAAAAGTTGGGTGGAAATTGATAGAATGAAATAGATCCTAGCTTTCTATATTGATCCAGATCTAGTATTTTTGACACTGATTTTGATAATTTTCTCCATTCTTTAATGGAGCATGTGTATCAGTTTTCATCTCACTGATATAATTAGTTCTTAGTGATAGATATTTTACCACTGAAACCAAAATTACTCATATCCTCCAACATTAGTGATGTCCATTTTTAAACTTTTATAACAAAGTCTAGATTTCCGATTTGGTTGTCATCAAGATGTTTAGGTTTGCTTTCTAAGAACTAATCAAGAAGGATGATGTGCCTTAACCTTTCACCTTTCTCCACAGGTGGCGAGAGAATCGTTGACATTAACTTCCATGAAAGACACTTCAAAGCTGGTGCTATTAGCCATTAAACCCACAAACAATCCTATTTTTTCACGATGCCGACTCTACTTCATGACCTACTTTCCCAGTGGCTTCTGGCCTCGGTTGATCTCAAGAATTTTAGCTGATGATTCCTTGTACTCCATTGTTCAGAATCTCTTTCAGATGCCCTCTGAGCTTCAAATGCGTAGTCCTGAGGTATGTTTTATTAACATCTGTAGTCAAGAATCAATAAATTGATGTTTTATTGCCATTATGACTTTATTTAACTTTTTGAACTCTGGTGTACTGAGTCTTAAAAGTCCACCTTCCTAGAGTCCACTGAGAAAAACATCTGTAAGTTTTGAGTAATAAGTAATTCATTCTATTGCAGCAGCACACACAAATAGCATTCAAATCACAGAGTTTAACATCTTTGTCAAGCTTGCCCACATTGACATAGTGCTAATATGACTTGTAAACACTTTTTTTGCTGACGATTGAGCTATCAGGATTATTGTAAACAAAGAAATCAGTCGGAACCAGAAACTTTTGGCTGACAGATTTACAGTCTTATAGAGCAAAGTGAAGTTTGATAAAGAATTTTATGCACCAAACTTGACTTGTAAACTTTCAAGGAGAACTTAAGGCATGCATTGATACATTTACAAATATTTGAAGCATTTTATTTGTTGCCTTCACAACTCTTATTACATCACTCCCCTTTTTTGCTGCTGCATTGACTTGACTAAAGCTGTCCACTAGTTCCGTCATCCAACTTTGTAGTCCCAGCAGACTTTTTTTTTTATCTCAGTGATGAATGCTTCCCACTGTTGTCTGTTTGAAGCAATACTTCTGATTTTGTTGAGGTCGTTGGTTGATGTTAGTCCATAATAGTTTGATAACCTCTTGAGATTGTTATTGAGAGTAATATATGGTATATTGAGTCCAATACGTTTCCTTCATGCTTCCAGAATTTGGACGGATATTGGTGTCTCATTGCATTTCTTATACAGTGATTTGTTGAGATTTTTGTTGGATATCTAATTCTTAAGATCTTTTTGAGTTGTTTGCAATGGAATGTGTCTAGTTTATCTTCATCAAATTTTGTCAAGCCTCATGTGATGCTATTTTACAAGAGGATTGATTTTACCAATGCATTGTACAGTTTAAGGGCAGTTCTTTGTGTAACTTTATCGTGTCCGATCCAAATGTGCCTCAGCTTTCTTTTCACTTATTTGACATATCTTTCATTCCACTTCTTGATAATTTACTTACAGTATACGATTATTTAAGTGTAGTGTAAAGGACTATGTCAAAAACATGACATATTTATATCTTGTTCTCCCACTCAAATAACCTGCCTTTATTATTTTTTTTTTAGTATATAAAGGTTTTGAATAAGTCAATGTTTCTTGATGTTTCCTGAGCTTTATAATATCAATTCAGGTGGGTAGAATTCCAAAGCAGCAAAACATTTTGCCGTTGGTACTTGAGACATATTCCTTTCATTAGATATCTCTCACACATTTCCACTGAGCTGTACATATGTATGATCTTGTGGCTGGAACTGCCTCCATGTTTTTGTTATTTTCTCAAATTATTACATTAATTACTATGCTAAATTCATTCACTGATTTTAATTAAAAAGTAACTCAAACGTACAATAAAAAAGAAACTTCAATTAAAAATATTTTATGATTTTGTGTCATGAAAATTAAGGGGGTAGGAGAGGGAGCGAAGTAAAACTACAATCTGTGTCAAAGTATCATACCAATGTCTAGATCTGGAAGTTAAGAGGTAGACCACTATCTGTCAGAAGAAAACGCCCGTATTCAGGTAAAAAAGGCTATATGGGAAAATACATTGGAGAAGGCACAATTCCTGAAAATAAAAGCTATCCTAAAGAAGGTAATAAAATGGCAATAAAAATTATAATTTCTGTGTCTTTTTCTCATTTCAAAATCAAAATTTAAATGAGCATGAGATGTGAACCCAAAACAGGAACAGTGATAGACCCATAAACTGTAGTTTTATTAATCAAATTGGACAAGAAGAAGCTCAAATGGACTTGAGTAGGAAGCAGCTACCAAGGCGTTTGTATAAACGTCATTCAGCAGAAAAATTTCCATGAATGAAGAAATATGTAGACATGTTTAGATGGGGAGTGTTGAAAAAGGGTGAGAAAAACTTATTTATTGTAAGTTATTTCATACATTTATGTATTTATATTGTGTTCACATTTATGGTGTAGGTAAAAATGTTGATGGGAAAAGACCCAGAATGGAGATGCTGGCAATCTGGATTGGAACTGTTTTACTTGGGTTTTGAGATGTTGAGGATAAGGGAAGTGTTTTTTTCCACCCAGTCCTATTTCTGTAACTACAGGTAAGATGAATGTTGAAATAAAAAAATAAAAAATAAATTATATATTGTACGACAACCTGAATTTTATAAAGGTTACAACATCATCATGAGCAAAAATATATCTTAAACTATAAATGGGAAAATTTTTTGTTGAGAAGGAAAAATAAGATTTGATCCAGATGAGGATCGTTATTTTAGAAAAGTTCAAAATTATATGACACAAAAATGTTAAAAATTCACCTTGGTTTTCCCTTAATTTTCATTCTAAAACTTGTTGGTTATCATGAAATATACCTGTAATAGAAATTTAGATGGCATATACCCACCTTTGAAATCTTAAGTCATGCATGTAACACCACATTATAAAACCCATTGCAGGGCTGCCCACCTCCCGTATTTTGCTGGACAGTCCCTCATTTCAGCTGTCCGTTCCGCCGTCTCGCATTTCGATGGACAGTCCTGCATTTCAACTGTCCATTCCACCGTCCTGTGTTTCGATGGATAGTCCCGCATTTCAATTGTTCGTCTGGCCTATCAGTTGCCTGTCCCGTAACGTCATACTTTTTACAGCAAAACAATCAGAGACCTAAATCTACCCAACCTGGACCAACCAGGGTTTTTCACTTTGTTGATCAATGAATTGTATGGTAGACTACTTGCATCATAGTTTAGATCAGTGCAGGTGTTGACGAGACCAAGTCTCGGTCTAGCCATATGCGCTTCATGAGTTCCGTTTTCCTCTGGCACTTACGCCTACCATTGGCATCTAGGCCCTGTTTAATTTTGAAGTACATGTATCTGATCTGATGACATGCACCAGCTTACCCAGTGGCAACCACCATTAACCCTGCACCCCCTCCCCCCCTATAAAAAGCAACAATCTGCAACTACAGTGGCCTGTGTCACTGCACTAATTGGACACTTGGTTGGTAGATCTAGGCATATTGGACTCGATCTAGTCGGATATAAACCCAGGTAGGTAGGCGTGTGTGTCGTGTATGTTATGTCTTTGTGTGTGCGTGTGTATGCACGCGTGGTTTGTGTATATGTGTGAGAGAGAGATCCCCCCCCACCCCCACAAACACACACTCAAAGCAGTGATAGTGTAATATAAAATCGGAGTCTGTCAATTTCAGCTATCGCCTTGCGCTTGAACACAGTGTGTAGATCAACCAAGTCGGGTTTTGCTGACACAAAATAGCATGTTATGCCCACATGCGTGTGTGTTAGCAGTATATTAGGCCTATGTGTCCGTTTAGTGTAGGTGAGACAGAAAGAGGGGTCCTTAGAGATGGACATATTCACAAACACTCAGAGAGAGAGAGAGAGAGAGAGAGAGAGAGAGAGAGAGAGAGAGAG
>JAOYNN010285501.1:0-10220 GCA_025770095.1 Goniobranchus kuniei
TGATTTGTTATAAATGTTTAAAAATGACTTTCATTCAGCTTGAAAAATACCTAACAAAAGATACAAGATAAAAAGACCAATACTGCAGTGAGAAGCCCAAAATTTACATCGTCTTATAGGAAAAAGACAGATCTTTAAAATGGTGCTTGAATGAATGTGCTAGTTTAATACGGCTAGGAGATACAGTAGTGCAAAGTCGGTGAAATTTGAGAATAATTTCCATTTCAAGTGGAGGGCAGACATGCCGACCTGTCACACGCTTCACTTCGCCGTGATAGGTGATTTGTGGCCCACCACAAAGGGCTGAGAAGGCTTGTCTGGCTTGAAACTAAGTTGCGGGTAAAGTACCGTTTTAACAGCCGTGAAGGAGGTGTGATTCAATGGCCGTTCGTGATTTTGTGAATTGCATGACTTAAAATACTGTTGGGTTCACTTGCTATCTAGATGGACCAAGATTGGCAGTAGAAAATGCTGTGTGGTTGTCGTGGTGCACAGCTTGGGGTTTGATGGCCATTGTTAACTTATTATGTATTTTAGAGAGGTGATTTTTTTTTTTTTTTGACTGTAAATCGCCTCTCACCTTGTAGCCTTTTACTCACCTTACATTGTTTTGGATTTTGCTTATTGCTTATTTGGGATGCCTGTTTCCCTTTTTGGCAACTTTTTTTGCTCATCTGAAAATCTTTTCTACTACTTCTGTTCTCTCTTTTAACTAGCCTTTAGTTTTACTTTTTTCATGGGCACTTAGAGGAAATTTGTAGCCAAAAAGATCCCTAAAACATCAAGTAAAGAAAACTGCAAATTTTACCTTACTGATTCTGGGTCATTATGTTCTGGATAATTTTGGAACATTTGCATACCGATGTATTTATTTATCGCCTGGTTTGTTCTCTATTTCTGTCTCTCTTTTTTTTTTTTCTTTTTTTTTCTCTAGGATATGAAGCCCAATAATTTACTTATAAATGAGAAAGGTGTCCTGAAAATAGGTGATTTTGGCCTCGCCAAATTTTTTGGATCCCCAAGCCGTCCATATTCTCATCAAGTTGTGACAAGGTAATATTTGTACAGGTTATTTGAAATTTTCTCTGTTTATTTAAATCATGGTAAAAAAAAAAAAAGATGAAGATTGCATTCCCTTATTCCCCTATCCTTTTCCCCCCACCCCTCTCTTTGTGGGTGCATGTTAATTCTGTCAGAGTCTAGAATGCAGATCTATGCCTATGCATCTAGAGCTAGATTTAGATCTTCATCTGGTTTAAGTGTTGATTTATTTAGAATAGCAATGATGATGTTAAGTTAAAAGTACTGTGGGCGACTGAGGTCAACGTAGGCCTGTAGGCCTTGCAGTGAACTCACCTAGTGTATGAACCTGTCCGAATGCTTTGACCAGGAAAGCCCAAAAAGCAGAATGGCTGTGAAAGAAATGATTATGAAAACAGGAAACAATATTTTTGTATATATTTAATGTCAAAAGTGAGAGCATGCAGTAAAGTCTCTAGATCATAATGTGCATTCAGTTTAAATATGGGTGTCCTTAGTGTCTTTCTAAAGGAGCTAGGGCTGTTCAACGTCATCAGCTTTTTAAAAGTTTTTCTGATTTTAATTTGAATTATCTCCTTTTTCTTTGGATTGTTTCTTGTTCGCTTTTTATTTGTTGTCCGCAATGCTTAAAACAAGTGAAATTTCAGTGATAAATTATTTTACTGTACTCAGTCTGCTGTTATATCTTTTTCTATATCAAAGTGCAAAAGTCATTTTTTAATTTTAAGTAAACATCAATAGTAATGAGTAGTTTAAATGCATTGTCACTCAGTATTTCTCTTTTCATCTCACAGATGGTATCGTTGTCCAGAACTTCTTTTTGGCGCCCGTGCCTATGGAGAAGGCGTGGATATTTGGGCAGTAGGATGCATTATAGCAGAGCTTTTGATAAGGGTAAATGAGTTAATCAGTCATTTTTGTTGGCTTGGGATTGGGCAGTTACATTTTCATATGATGTGACCTAAGATTGTTCTCTTGCCTTTGTTGTGTGTACAAATTCAGCAGTATATTACTCTTATGTATTTAAGCTAAATTTGTCCTGTGACAGTGTATGTTGAATACTTTGATATTATCATCTATTTATCCTTAAAGCAATGTACTGCCTGGAAAAAAAAAGTATTCATCTAGGTGTTGGTTAAATTTAGTTTCTGGATTTTAAATTTATGTAGATTTCAATCAAGTTAGAAATGTTATTTCGTAAGATGATTTAATTATTTGGTATTTCTTAATATATAGATATCAGAATTCACAGAAGGTAAGGCCACACCTGCATATGATTTTATTCCCCTAGTCATGGAAATCAGCCAAATTCAGTTCTTCTCTTTTTTACAATATTGAATCCGTTGAGTTTAAGCAATATGTATACACTTGGGAATAATTGAATGCTTGAATAATTGTCTGTTCATCACCCTTAATTTTACAGGTGCCATTTTTGCCAGGAGAGACAGACCTAGATCAGTTGAATAGAATCTTTCAAGTTCTTGGTACACCTACAGAGACTGATTGGCCTGTGAGTGACATTTAAACACGTTCTAAAAGTGTGGGTTTGAAAAGAATAGAAAGGAAAATAATGTTGTCACCCAAGTATCCCAGCAGCGCTATAGTTGATCATTAAAATTACAATTAGGCTACGTAGTGACATTCAAAGGAGAGAGTTTATGAACTCCTTTTTAATGATGTAGACAGTCACTTGGTTATTCTAACAAGCTTATTCTAACTCTGTCAATATGTCCAGATTGTATTTCAAATAACCTTCTTGTTCTCTATAGAAAACCTACAGAAGTCTAGATCAACATTAAGATCAGCTTAGAATTCTAGATCTAGATCACACTCATTATTTCTTTGATCATAGATCCATTTGAACATCTTGAGGTAGTAGAGTGGGTTGACCCATTATATCGACTCAGCTAAGATCTCTCATGGACTTTCTACAGGAGAAAAGAGAGAAATGTATTAGTATTAGTTGTCTGCTTAAAACATTTTTCATAATCATGTTCCAATCAAATTCAGATTTAGATATGTCCATCACTGTTCCTCATCATACAAAGTCGAGAAAGATTTTTTTGCATCTAGCATATAGTTTGAAAATATTTTTTACAAGAATGCATCATTTTCTTTTTTTTTTTACTGATTTTAGAAGGAACAGACACAAATACACCTCAGCTTTCACAGGCTGTACACACACACGTTATATATATTTGTCTATATACCAGGACATGAAATTCTTGCCAGACTTTGTGACTTTCAAAGAATTCCCTAAGCAACAAATGAAAGAAATCTTCTCAGCAGCTGGAGACGACCTTTTAGATGTCCTTGACCTTTGTCTAGCTATTAATCCAGCCAAAAGATGCTCTTCCACTCAAGTAAGTCCTACAGTAGATGCTGTAAAACTACAGATTATGTATAACGTCAATATCTATGGGACAATAATGTTTTGAGAATGAAATGAACTTTGGTGAGTTAAAAGTCAGTAAAGCCATCTTCCATGACTTAGCACCTAGTTACCAAGGGCATTGAAACACTCAAGTTTCAAGTATTTGATAATGTCATCGTCTTTGATGTTGACAGTAATCTATTACATTTCATTACTGGTGTTATTGTAATTTTCAACTGCATTCCCTCATCGTAATTGTAGTCCAGAAGATTTAGTAAATCTTGTGCACTTCCAGTGTCCTAGGCGCCCTGTTTTCCTTGTCACACATTTACTTGATTGAAATTGAAATTGAAAGATTTAAGATGCAAAAGGTGTTCAGCCCATTCATGCAACTGAAGACATGTTGTACATAACAATATTTTGACATCACATCCATTACAATAGTCCCTCAAATGCTCTCTTTAAATAATCCGGGTTCACTATGTCCATTATATTTGGTGGGAGATCATTCCAGTCCAATATGGTCTGGGAAAAAAATGAGTTTCTGTATGCATCCATTCTTGTAAATGGCATTGCAAATTTTGCTGAATGGCAATATCTTGTGTTGTATCTGCCATGTTGTTTTGTTGAAATAAAGTGGTATGCCGATTGCCAAGATGTTGTCGATAATAGCTTTGTGTTGACTTTTTAGTCGTTAATGTTTTCTTCTTTCTTGTAGCATTTGTCAATTGAGTTTCCATATTGCTGTGACACATCCTGGTTCTCTTGAGTGGCAGTTTGTAATGAATCTAGCCACTTGTCTTTGGATTTGTTCTATCTTTTTGATTTGTGTCTGATTATGAGGGTCCCAAACAATACAGACATACTCCAGAATAGGCCTCACAAGGGCAAGGTATGCCTGCTTCTTGATATTTTCTGGGCCGTGGTACAGATATCTTTTAAAGAAGCCGAGCTGTTTATTGGCTTTGGTTGTTATGTATTCAACATGGTTTTTCCATTTTAGAGATTTCTGCATCCCTTCTATGTACGGAATGCTGTTAACATGTTCAAGTGACTGTCCCAAGATCTAATAATCATGTACAATAGGGTTTGTTTTGTTTGTTATTGACATAAAAGAACATTGATTTTAGAGGGATGAAAATTCATTTTCCCTTTCTTGGTCCGTGATACCCGTTGGTCAATATCTTTCTGTAGTGCATATGTCTTCTTAATATAAAATCTTTGAGTTCCAGTCACTGACTTGTTATCAGCTATGGTCATGTGTTTATGAGAGGCTAATTTTTACCTCATTTTTTAAATTATTTTGATCACTTCCAAGACTTTGGTAATTTGATAGAACAATTCAGCTGCCGGTTTTAAATTTTTGTCCTTGTTGATGAGTTAAGATTTTGTTTTAATGAAGACTTAAGCTTCATTTTCAAGATTGTTTAATAATTCAGACTTGTAGTGTATCCTTTAAAGTCCTTTATTGAGTATGACTGGGGTAATTTTTTTCGCCCCGAATGTGCTGTATTCCTGAGCCTAGCTATTTGAAAAGAAGTGTGTCGAAAGGCCTACATCTTTTCCATCCAGAATATGTATCCATTTTGTTAAAGTGTCTGATTGATTTTATATGAATAAGATGTATAATGTTTAGTGCCTACTCAATGAATCAGAGGTGACATGCAAAGAGTTTTTGGGATTTTGTTGTGTTTTGTTTTTTGTTTGTTTTTTTGGGGGGAAGGGGGGGGGGGGTGCATTCATACTCTCAGTTACACTTAATACAAAATATAGATTTGGATCAACAGGTATTCATCTTTCATTCAGTGTCTTACTTCATCTCCAATGTGTATGCACAGTGCTTTGTTTTAGTACATATCACTGACTGAGCTGAGTAAAGCTAAAATAAGAAACTATTGAAACTTGTGCAATAGGCCTAGTGATGCTGTAATGATCGATGCATGATGAGCAGCGACTAAGAGTCGAAGTCGTAATGAAACTGCGCATGCCGTCAGTGCTAGGCCCTAATAGACCTATTGCTAAGCCGTAGGCCTAGAGAACTATATGCCTTCCTCCGGTCTGAAAGTCAATCAGTGTGAAGCCCTAACAACAAAGAAATCGTACACACACGCATACAAACACACATACGCACACACGCACGCCAAGGAGCATAGACTTAAACTAAGCACACATGTGCAGACTATGCCAGCGAGATCATCACGCCTTCATGATTCTACACCCCCACCCTCCTCCCCATCTTTCGCCTGCCAATCCCCTGCCTTCTGTTCGATTTGCAGTGTTGGTCAAGCGCGTTGAATGAAGGGTTTATCTACCACTCCAGCCCCTGCTCCTCACCTCAGCGAGTTCAGCGATTGGAAGCCACAAGAGTTAAAGAATAGATCTAGCCTAATGTCTAGAAGGAAAGGAAGGCCTAAAACTAGGCCTCTTTTGAACACACCAGTTGGGCCAGGCAAACCAGCGTTCATTGCCTTGGGCAATGGAAGTGACTTAGGCCTAGGCAAACCAGTGAAAAGCGCCCCGTGCTTTGATGTGTTGACTGGGCATACCGGTGAAGCGCTTCAGGATGGTTACAATTACTATTACTATAAATGCTCTTTGTTTCATATTGCCAGGCATTGGATGTGCCCAACTTCCCGAATTATTGAGGAAGATATAACGAAAGAAAACGGGAAGAAGCTTTCAAGCTGTTTTGGTTTGAAGACAGTCGCGCTTAGAGGCGTTTCGGTTTATCATATGAAATGGTACTAAGACAAAGAAGAAACTCGTACAATTTATAGATGTCTTTGCAGTTTACGGACTTTTTCAGTCCAGCTTCTTTCGGTTTAAAGGGATTCTACTGTATAAGATTTTGCCTTCGATTTTTTATAGTGCACATGAGTAGACATATCTAAGAGAATGTTACCTCAGTGAGATATTAGTTTTAATGGAGGTTTATGAAAGGTACTTAGGCCCACTAGGATGTATTGTATCTTAATTTAATGCAATAATGTCAAAATAAAACTCAGTGATAATTTTTTTTTTAAAAAGATAATCCATCGAATTCATTAAAAAAAAAAAAATTCCTAGAATATTTATGAAAACAGAATTAGATACTCATGAATGTTATCAACAGACTCCTTCAGTCATTAAGAAATCTGGAAGTTTATTTTGACAGTCAACTGTTGATGCAAAATCATAACATAACCAAACTTATTCAGTCAAATTACCCTGGATTGTTACAATTGTTTTGATGAAAAGACCATAAAGATGTTAGTGTCTACTTTTATGCTGAGTAGAATAGACTACTGATACTGTAACTGTATCTTAATTGGTAGTTGGTACTCGAAGTTTAATAATCATTTGCCTACAGAAACTCTAAAAAAAATGCTCTTTCTATTGTGTTTATTTTTGCTTGTAGTAGCTGCTTCAATGGCATCTGTGTTGTATGGTCTGATTTTTCCATTTGTTTGTCCTGAGATATTCTTATGCTTATTCTTTTTATTGTAAACACATTTCTAAGCAGTGGACAGTTCAAATTCTGCTTTGTATTGCAAACATTGTCGAGCACTTTATGTATATGATGAGGAGTGAAGAAACAAATTGTTATCATTACTGTTGATCAATTATAATTGTTGTATTTGCTTTGTTTCAATACTATTTCAGGCCCTACAGATGCCTTATTTTAGTAACAAACCAGCACCCACTCCAGGACCACAGCTTCCTTTTCCAAAGAGCAATAAAATAGTTGATAAAGAAAGAGAAATGAAGAAACAGTCATTGAAGAGAAAGCAGAATGGTGAATCAGGTAATGTTTTGAATTCAATTAAGAGATAAATGTGTGTATTTTGATTTTGAAGACTTTTGTTATTTTCATCTTTTTTTTTTTATATGTGATAGCGGACATCCTGAACTGCTGTGCTGTGACTGCTCAGACTCAGTAGCCTGCATCAACCAGTACATTGCTGATCAGTTGTCTCCCTTTTCTCGATCTCTCGCAGCATGAATAAGTCAACCATTCTCTGGATTATCACTCTTGGCCTCTTGTAACCTTGTTATGTATGTCATTCTTTGTCTGCCCCTAGCATGCGTTCCTTCTATCATGCCTGCTATTACTATTACCAATTTCTTGATTTCTTCTCATCTCCATATATGCCCCAAAAATCTCATTTGTACAGTGGAGTCCACTAATAACGACAACGGTAATAACGACAACTCGGGAATAACGAGACATTTTTCAATCCTCGTTTTTTATCGTCCTTACTCTTTAGAATACATGATTGAGTTTAACGAGAGCTCATGGATCACCATCTCGGTAATAACGAGAGATTTTCTTTCCTTCCTGTTCAAAAACTTTCTCGATACTCACCACACCCCACCTCGTTGTTCATTTACCACCGGTAGGGCACAGATGGCTCAATGGTAAAGGTATCAGCTTGGGACTCGGAGGTTCCATGTTGGATTCCCACCAGCGACTACTTGTGTTTTTCTTCCTAAAGCAAGAAAATTTACCCTAATTGCTTCACTCGACTCACTTGTTAAATGAGTACCTAGCAATAGGCTGGTATTGTTATGCAAAATGAGCTACACTTTACTGTATACTTCCCAGGGGGTATGCCTGCGAGGGAATAAAGTATTACAAAGCGCTTTGAGATTGTTAATAGAACTGTGAAAAGAGCTATATAAATGCAATCTTTATCTTTTCTCCACCCTTCCCCTCTTTCATCTTCGTCTTACTCGAGTGTTAACGGTGCTTTTGGCTTTCTCATGCCACGCATAGTAATAGGCCTATGATGCTTGTTACAAGATTAGATTATTTTCAGTTATTTCTCCTTGTAAATTCGTCATTCGGAAATAACGAGAACATGTGCCTGGTCCGCCCGTTCTCGCCATATTAGAGTTTCACTGTATTTTCCTGATATTTTAAGTTCCTTTGCCTTCCCATTTTTGTCAATACTTTCTCATTCTTTGTGGGATCTTCAACATCCTTCTGTATAACCACATTTTGATTGCTATGCATATTTTGCATTTGTTGTCTCGTCTATGTCTCACTCCCGTACAGCATAGTTAATAGAAAGTGCAATTTTATAACCCTCCATTTTGTGTCAAACTTCAATTTTGTGTTTCCTTTATAGTTACTATCAATTATTCACACCTGTTTGGTTGCTAGGAAGAGTTCTCCTAATTTTATAGAGAAGTATAGTAACTACTGTGGAACTCAGATACATTGGGGGTAAAGGACCATCAATAACTTCCTGCTGTAGGCGTGTTCCTCCCATTGTAGAGATGCATCCATTATATGATTTTCATATACCATATATGTAAATGACTTTCCTGAGCCTGAATTGAGGCCCTTTGTAATTGATGATGATTCCTAACCATACCTCATTTCTTGCAGATCCACTTTAGTTTGTTCATGCATGTGTCTGTTTTTGGTTTGTTTGACTGTGGTTGTTGATGTTGAGGTGTTCAATGTCAAACCCGTCAGGATAGGACTGTCAATAAGCAGTATTTTGAGAAGAAATGAAATCGGCTTACTTTTCATCATTGTGCTTTATGTCAAAATACAGTCGACAGCACATAAGTTGACGCTGTTTAGCTCAATCAAATCTATCTATTTTCTCAGCCCCAGTCCCAGCAATACAGGGAATAATAATAAAAAATTAAAGCAAGCAGATTACTCGATTTTTCACATAACTCAATCTTGTCATGGCCGACATCCCTCCATTTAGAAAAAAACAATCGGAGCCATCTTACTCTGAGGGTAGGCCCACTAATGCCTATAAGATAGGCATGCTACACATGTAGGCCTACATCATGTGGGTCAAAATTGCATTACATTGCACAGGTGCGTATTACTGCAGTATGTATACGCTGTTGCAAGACTTGTAGGCTATATTTGAGCTGGAGTGATGTTAGTCTTTAGTTGATGAGTTCATTCAAAGTGGGGTGGGCCAAAGTGGTGCCATCGACACAAGACCACAGAGCTTAAGTTATGTATAGCTCTGTGCACAAGACCCTCGCGGGAACGGGTGTAGCAGGTATGTCTGCATTCTGCATCTAGGCCTCCCAACTAACAAAAATTGGGAGGCCTAGGCCTGCATCCAAACTTGCGCGAGTGTGTGTGTTGGCAGTGATTGAACTAACAACGAGTAGCCTACCCGGGAAGAGGCATATGATTGGATTGTTTTAATTAAGCCAAATTCAAGAATCAAAACCTTATTACATCAGAAAAGGAACATTTTCAAAAGCAAACATAAGGAGGAGATTAAAGCGATAAGAGCTGCAAAGGCTGATTTTAAAAACAAAATAGAAGAACAATTTGCCTCCAACAATCCTAGAGAGACTTGGGCGAGCTTGAAAACCATAGTGGGATATAAATCTAAAAATAAGAAAATCTCTGTAGACGAGGAGCAGAAGTATGTTAATGATTTGAATCGATTTCATGCCCGCCTTGAAAATGAAGACTTTAAGTCTTGTGAACCTGTATTTGATTTGAAAGATTTACCAGCATTTGACAATATCGTCATTGAAGAAAATGAAGTCAGAGATCAGTTAAAACGAGTGAATGTGCACAAGGCGAGTGGCCCAGATGGTATAAAGGGTAAAATCCTTAAGATGTGCTCTTCACAACTAAGTGTCGTTTTTACATTAATGTTCAATAAATCTTTGTAAAGCAATACTATCCCAGCTTGATGGAAATAAACCAAAATCATCCCAGTGCCAGAGAGGGATAAAATCAGTGAACTGGATGATTTAAGACCTGTGGCCCTAACTCCTGTTATTATGAAATGTTTTGAGAAGATAATACTGCTTAAACTGAAAAGTT
>JAOYNN010285612.1:0-10219 GCA_025770095.1 Goniobranchus kuniei
TTCTTTGTCGACAAAGGATACCCAAGGGGTGCTACTCAAAAATACAGTCAAGGGAAGCAATCGGTAAAATACGACTCAAGTGTGGTTTAACAACAAAGTAAGACAAAAATTTGGAGGAAAAGCCAGAGCATATAGAAACAAAAACACTGATCCAGAAGCCTTTCATGCAGCAAAAAGAGAACTCAGAAAATGCATTCAAATCAGCAAGAAAATTCAGAGATGAAATTGAAGCTGCTTTTAATACAAAGGACTCAAAAAAGCTGTGGTCCCAAATATGGGTTTAATTACCCAATACAGGAAAGAGCGTCTGTCAGCCGATAACGAAGACTTGAGTGTTCCGCAAAAGCTAAATGAGTTCTACGCATGTTTCGACAGGGAGGACACCACCATTCCGGCCCCACTCCCTTGCAACGAGGCCCCACCCTTTCTTGTTACAGAACAGCAAACAAGGTGTGTTTTGACTTGACTGAACACCAATAAAGCTGCCGGGCCTGACAACATCAAACCACAGCTGCTCAAGATGTGTGTCAATCAGCTGGCTTTGGTCCTAACTTTGATCTTGAACTGGTCTCCTACTACATCAACTGTACCGACATATCTTAAAGCAGTCTACCATCATACTCATGCCCCCAGAGTCACTGAAATGATTATAATAGGCCAGTTGCCCTTACATCGGTGTTAAGGTAGCAGATCCCCTCTGACAAGTGAAAAATTGAAAAAAATCACAATAATGAAAACTGCTGTTATTTGATCATCTAATGTGTGTTATATGATACAAAACTTGTTCCATTGACATAAGGCCATTATTTCGGTTACCCCCCTCACCAATTTGCCTAGCAACAATTGTTTACATGTTGTTGTTAAGTGTAAAGAGCATTATTTTAGGCCTAAAAAGTTCTAACAATAATGCAAAATTATTATTTACCTATCAAAGGAAGTTAAGAGCACTTCTTTCAAAGGGAGGGTAATACGATTATCTGCCTGCAGGTCAAACTTTCACTATCAGGATTCAGTGTTTTCATTTGAATTTTTCTGACTTTTTTCTTTTTTTCTTGTTTTCCTGCTTATTGAAATTTTATGAGCAGTTGAGTCATTCTATGCATCATAACTCTCCCATTTTCAATCAATTTGTATGAAACTTTGCAGATTGCATCTTGATAAATTTGTCCAGAACTTATACAGAAAAAAAAAGCAGGAAATTCTGTATCATCTTTGGAAAAATAAGGTTCATGTATACATAATTAGGTGTATTTAAGCACAAATTCTAAATCTTCATTTTTAAATATTCATACCCCAAAATAAATTCTTTTTATAGTTCATCAAAAATATTGTTATAAGTTCTAGATCATTTCATATCAAAGCAGTTTCATGACATTCTAGTGAATAGTTTTTGCTAGAGAGTTTTGAAATAGCATACTCATACATTTAGAACAATCAGTGACTGCTAATTTGCATAAATTTACATATTTTTTCACAACTTCATATATACTGATACCCTTTACGCTATTAAACTTCCCATAAAGAATTAAGTTTTAAAAAATTGGTCCTTGGGGGAGTCTACTACCTTAATGAAGTGCTTTGAAAAAATTTTTTGACTTTGTCTTAATTTGATGTTACCCCCAAACCTTGATGATTTTCAGTTTGCTTACAGGGATAATAGATCTGTAGATGATGCTATTGCAATCAATATACATGAAATACTGGCCCACTTAGAAAAGAAAAAACCTATGCTAGGATTTTGTTCATAGATTACAGTTCAGCTTTCAACACTATAGTTCCTCAGAAATTGTGTGTTAAACTATTTACGATTTACAGTTCCCTATCAGTATTTGTAACTGGATACTCGATTTTCTACTTAATTGCCCACAAATTGTTAAAATTGGGAATCAGATATCATCGTCCGTCATTCTTAACACAGGCACACCTCAAGGCTGTCGACCTCCTATGCTCTACTCCATCCTTAATTATGACTGTAAAGCAGAATTCCCAGGGTCACTTGTAATTAAGTTTGCAGATGACACCATGTCATGGGGTTGATAAAAGACAGTGATGAAACTAACTGTTTAAAGCAGATTCATTCAACTGTCAAATGGTGTAATGAAAATATTTAAAACTCAGTGTGTAAAAAACCAAAGAGCTCATCGTTGACTTACGTAGAGGCAAAGTAAAGTGCCTTAACCAATATGACATCTCTCCTCAAATATTATAATTTGGGCAACGCGTTTCTCGCAACGGCAGATTGTATCTAGACTTTAAGAGTTCTGACTTCCTGAATAATAATAATAATAATAATAATAATAATGATGATAATAATAATAATAATAATAATAATAATAATAAAGGACATTATAGGTAGGCTTAAGAGAATTGCGAAGAAGTGTATGTGAAATTCCATCATAGTTAAATAGGCCTAGAAATTAAGTTGTCTAGATGTCATCATGAACTCAAAATAAAAAGAAAGAAAAAAGGAAAAGAGAGAGCAAAGAGAGAACGAAATAGAAAATACTATTTAGATAAAGCTTTCGATAAAAATTAAAGAAATATTGTATTTTAGAGAGCAAGTAAAATGATTGAGAATAATAGACCACTGCAAGTTCTCCCTTATTACATATGGGTTTTTTTTCTTCTTGCCAGCAACGTCAGAAACTTGTAACATAAAACTGAAATTCCTTTCACCTGAACATGGCGAACCAAGGTGGAGATAATATGGAAAAACTGGATTGCCCCAAATATCACTGGACAGACATCACGAAAGAATTCTTAACAGCATCATCTTGTTTAGATCTTGGGGAGTTACTGCATGATTCCTCGTATGTTTAATTTTGCTTTGTGTTCTCATTTCAGAAAATGTCTTTGAAAAATAGTCCCCCTCATATATTGAGATTAAGTTTTTGATGAACCATGTTCCTTGTTAAAAATGTATTTCATATCATATGTTTTTCTCTCTGTAGGGTTCATCCTCCTTTCTAAAGGTTACTAAGAGAATAATTATTATTAGAATACATGTACGTGGATAATCTTAATTGTTTTCTTAAATGTTTTCACCAAATATTGACTGAAGAAATCAGGCAAAGGGGCAATATAAGATTGGTTTTTAAGTTGAGATAAAGCTTTGAGTTTTCATCTTTTAGTTTTCTTTTTTTTTTTTAAATTTAGATTTTTTTTCTTCTGCTCTCAAGTCTGTAAAGTGTTAAATGTTTCTGTACTTTAATTGAATTTTGTGTCTTCCATACACCTTCCCCCCCTTTCCCCTTCTAATGTTAATTTTTAAAAATAAGCTTTTAACTCCCACCCCTCTTTGCCAATCCCTCCACCCACCCACGGATGTAGCTAATATTTTGCTTTCAGTTCCTTCAAATTATACTGACTGAGTACTATTCATAGAAAGGTTTTTTAAAAGTGTGACAATATTAAAGAATTTAAAGGCTCTGCAACAATGCCATATTTTTATAGCCTACTTAATAGCCTACTGCATCATCATTTTCATATTTTCAAAAGATACACAAGATTTCAGATCAGTATTTTAAAGCCACTAGATAGATGATGTTTGCATCATGATACTTATTAATGGTCATATGTACAGCTATATAATAGTGACTGATATCAACTACTTGATTATCCATCACAGGTTTGGTTTATTTGAGGCCATGTCTGCCATTGAAATGATGGATCCTAAGATGGATGCTGGTATGCTGTGCAATCAAATCAAACGCAAAGTCAGGACTCTTGAGCAAGCTATTGAGGTCGTATTTTGTATACTTAGTGTCTAAAATGTATTGATGTAATATTGTTCATGAATAAGTATACACCTTCTCATAATGGTGTATCTTTATAATCAATAAACAGAACTCGAAAACTTTGGTATCGTTGAATAGGAAATTTTTTGCCCTCTAAGGTGGTATAATAGCTAATCTCCGACCTACAGAAACAAAGACTCCTCAAGCACCTAACTGAAAACAGTCCGAAAAATGAGAGTAACAAGATATGCCAGTATGGTAAAAGGCCACATTTGGTGTGCTCGTGCTCTATTTTTGCACTCAAATGCACACAATGTATTGAATGCAAGTTATGACATCATAATTCTGTAGCTGCACTATCTGTTAGAGGAAGTCATTAAGATCTGCCATTTTCACATCTTTAAGGTAAACACTGGACTAAATCAAGAGAAATATCATTGAAAATGCCTCATCTAAGCATCGAAGATAGAGCCAGAGTTGTTGGCCATATTAGTCTGGATCATCTGTTACAGAGACTGCTAACATGTTCGGTATTACAAGAAGAAGTGTGTATTTAATCGCTAAAAAGTTTATTGTCAACGGGACAGTGAAAGATATCCATAGGCCAGGTAGTCCCAGGAAAACTACTCCTGCTGAAGATGATGTCATCATCGATTTCCACTTGGAATACTGTTTTATGCCTGCTACAAGAACCCCCACAATTTTGAATATAGATGAGGATCGTAGCACTCTTCATTGTCGCCTTGTCGAAGCTGGACTGATGTGTCGCCAACCACTGGTAAGACCAAGACTTAGCAACTGCAACAGAATGGTCTCATTTTGAGCGGGCGAACATTCACTCACAATGAATAATTGGCACATGGTCAATGTACTGTTCACCGACGAGTGCCTGTTCGTTCAGTCACCGCGATAGGAGAATGAGGTGCTATGGTTTTAGCTGGTGAAGATTGAATGATGATTGTATTATTGAACTGACAAACCACGGATATGGGTCTGTTATGGTTTGGGGAGGGATTGTCAGAAATCATAAGACAGATCTTGTTAGGATACAGGGAAACCTCAATGTTGCCACCGACATTGAACAGATCCTGCAACAACATGTTGTGCCTTTGATTCAACGTCAAGGAGGAATAATTTTCCAGCATGACAATGCCCCAGCCCATCAATCAAGACTCACCAATCAATGTTTAGTTGACAATAATATCGAAACTATTAGTCCATGGCCAGCAGTTTCACCTAACATGAATCCAATTGAACATGTATGTGAACTCATGAAAAGAGTGCTAGTGAGTCATACCCCTCCTAGCACTGCAGACGAACTTTTCGAAAGTATTGTTCAAATCTGGAAAGATATTCCGGATGAAGTAGCAGGCAACCTCTCGTCATCCATGAGAAGGGTGAAAGTGTTCACCCTAGTAGAGCACAGCCATTTTACCGGAAGTGACACCAAGGAGTGAAGGGGACTGATGACGAGGTCAGTTGTAAAATGGGGGGAGAGGCATGCAGGGTTCACCTTAAAGTTGAAGCCTGTAATTTATTCTCTCTGTGTAAAATATATTAATTTTTGTTTATATCAACTTCTTGTATCTATAATTGAGTTTTTAAACGAGCAAAATCAACCAATGTCTACATGGAGGGTATATGACAGACGTCAGGGCGATTGAACACTTTGAGGCCCAGTGAAGCACGGAACAAGATGGTTACATAGACCGACTCCTACTTTGCTGGTCGATAATAAACGCGTGAGAGAGGGAAGCAGCTTAAAATAACTTTCAGTCTCATTGGTGACCTCTAAAGTTGCTTATAAATATAACCTGCAGGTCAAGTTCATTGAAAGAAAAAAAAACAATGGGTTGGGTCCTGACAAGGTGACCTGTGCGTGATCAACGCGTAATATGGAGCGTGATGGGCTTCGCTTCGCCAATCAGTAACAATGGCGCGAAACAGCATATAAGCTTAAAATAACTTGCAATCCCATTGGTAACCTCTATAGTTGTTTATAAATATAACTTCCGGATCAATTTCCTTGAATGGAATTAGAAATTTTCCATTGAAAATGGTAATGGTCACTGTCTGATTTGATGGCCTGCGCCTTTTACAGGAAGGAGCGGGGCATCCTGCCTTGGTGGCCTGTGTGGGGCTCAGGTGGGAGGACCACGCACAGCTTTTCACGGCATTAGCCTCAGCAAGGGTTAAAAGATGCTGCTGGCAGTCACACTGCATACTGATGGGAAAAAATGGCGTGTTAATATTTTGCCATTGTCATTTTTGGACAATGTCAAGTCAAACATGCATAGAATGTTCATTTGTTGAGATATTATCTTCATTATTGTATCAAATGTAAAACAAATAAATTACCTTTCAAATGATATCAAGTTTGAAAGAATCTGTTTCCTGGTTTCAGAGATGCACCTGTCTGAAGAAGTGTATATTTATTTATGAACAATGCTATATTCTTTGTTCTCAGCAAATCGCCTTAAAGACTTGGAAAAGCCCCATGGTTTAGGTCAATTGTGATTTTTTCTGAAATTAAAAGTTCTCTTGGAAATTATAACTTGTAATTCTGAAACAGCATGGGAAAAGATTCGTGTTGGTTGACATTGGGAACAAATTTGTTAGCAGGATTTTATATGGTGTTTTTAAGAGAAGGGGAACTAAATAGTTGTATGAAGAGGTGATTTGGGATGGGTGAATCATACCAATATTTAATTACATATGACAATCCTTTAAGACATTTTAAATCAAGTGAACTTTTGATGTAGCTGAAGTTTCTTTTGTGGTATTTAGCTAGCTTAAAATATACATGAAGTGCACTGTGTGTAAACAGTTCTTAGCATCATGTGCAGTTTGTTATTTTTTTCCTTCAGGATGGTAGCCTTAAAATAAAAGACCTTGAATACTCTGAACTAATAGGCATCATGGACTCATCTCTTGCTTGCATGGTATGTACCTAAATAGCTTTTAAGAGAATTATTGTGAATAAACTTGGGCAAGCTTATCATATATTGATTAAACAGCTGAGCCTCTAAAGATCAATTTATCTACAAAATGCTATTAAAATATTATAAAGCAGATGTTTAAGTCCTTACTGTGATAATGATGAAAAAGAAAATGCTATAAAGTTGAAATCTACCATTCTCAATACTATTTCTCTACGTTGTCATTTTTTATTTACCTTCAACAATCCTTGACAGTCGTCATATGACTCTCATATCACTCTGTATCAATGACACTGAGGTCCTATTCATATTATGCTCAAGAGACTTATGTAAGTCTAAGCAATGTAGCAGAAATGTGTTATAAAGTGACTGTAAAGAAAAAGCATTGGAATGGTAAACTTATAGCTGCTCATTTGTTGCTTTCCTGATCAGGGTAAGAACTTATTGATCAACCCCCCGTCTTTAGTTGGCAAAAGCTATCCTATTCTTATTTCATTATCATGAACTAGATCTGGATCTAATGATTTGAATACAGATGAAGATCTTGATCTAGATCTAGATAACATAAATGATCAACCCAGCCAAAGTGGTGATCCTGTGGGAAGGGGCAGACCTAATAATGGCACAGGAACCAGGAAAGGCATATGCCTACAAGATCTAGCTGTAAGTTTGACGAAGGCTAATGAATATCCAGGGGTGAACGAACATTGATGACAGGGGAATTTCCCTTGGAAGCCCAGGGAAGAGGCATATTTGACCTTGGGGAGTGAGGGTTCAAAGGGTTAATGGGGACTCAAAAAAGTTGATTTCATATGGCTTTAATTCAAGTCTTCAGTTCACATATCAGTCAAGATTTTAAATATCATTCATTTATGAATCTCAGGCTTATTTTAAAAAATGTAAATGTCAATTGTTTTATGTGGCCTGTATAATAACAGGAAAATCTAGTATGACGAATATAATTCTACAGAGACAACCTCCTCTTTTGACCATCTCAGATTTCCACTTTGTAAACAGAAAGTTCTTCATCTATGTCTTACTCTTAATTCTTTTTATCCATGCTACAAGTATTCTTGTAAGGATGATCGATCTGGGGCCTAAGTTTATCCTTATTAACCAACTGCCACCCATCACTGTGAATTCTTAAAAAATGACCCTATGGCTTTGCAAAGTTCAGTTTCAATAGTTTTATTTTCACTTTTCCTTGCTGAATGAAGGTGGTTGGCTTTGTGTTGGAAGTAAAAAGAAGAGAATCATGTAAAAAAAAAACAGGGAACACCTTGCAGCAGCTTTCATCATCATTGTTGCCTTTATCACCCTGGCCCAGGGTATAGGCCACCAACTCTTTTCATTCCTCCCTGTCCTGAGCCAGTTTTTTTAATACCATTAAAAGTCTTTCCACTTCTCCCTGTCATCTTCTCTGACTCTTATCCAAGTTCCCCGTGGCGTCGCCCTCAATCTCTTGCCCTGAGGGTTCCAATCCAGTGCTTTCTTTGTGATACTACTTGCATGTTTCCTTAGTGTGTGGCCGATCCAACGCCACCGTCCTTTCTGATTTCATCCCTTACAGAAGTCTGTCTTGTACATCACCATACTTCTTCATTTGTGGCTTTGTCTGTGCATCTTATCTTTAGAACTTCCCTTAAGCACTTCGTCACTGTGCTACGATAAGTCAGACTTATGCCAAAATACAACTGATATATCGTTGTACACAGGAGATCAAGAGCTATCTGATCATGTAATCAGATTGAAATTGTGCTAGTAGAGTTTTGTACTAGACTAGACTAATAGATTCAAAATGGCATAAGTCATCATCAGACTTACGTAAATCAGCATGCAAGTCAAATTAGCATAAGTCAGATTTCTACATGTCTTTTTCAAGTTAATGAAAATTTACTTTGGCAGCATAATAAGAATGATGCAATGCATCTGCATTTTAAATTCTGTTGCAATTCATACAGAAATAAAACACATTTTATTAAATATCTCAGAAGTATAAAAAATGACTTGTGCCAAAATTGTAGCACAGTGACGATATAAAAGTGCTTGCCAGATTGGCACTATTACGCAAAATTATTTGAAAAACAAAGTGTGCTACAACACATTTAATGATTCAATTGTTTGTTTTTTAAAAATTATTATTAAAAATGTTGAGGTGCTTATCAAAGAAGAACAAAAAGAAGAATATGATGATAACGGGAAGGAACAGGAGGAAGAGGAGGGTTAGGGTTAGTAGGAGAGGAAGAAAAAGCTGTGTAGGCCTATTGTAATTAGTACTTAGCAGTAAATTTATTTTTCATCTGGCAACCACTTCAGTACTATCCATTATTGCTACCAAGTGTAAAGAGACGGAACCCACATTGTAGGCCTATAGATCTACAAGTACCTTACTTAGGCCTAGATTTCACTTTAAAGATCTAGCTATCTTACGACTTTCATCTTAGTAGCATGGGGTAATTTTAGATCTAGAAATTAAATTACATCTTACAAAAACCTCTAGACTGTGGATGTCTAGAGCTAGAGCTAGATCTAGATCTAAAAACTAGATATAAAGATCTAGATCTAGATTATATTCTAAGCCTAATCTAGCTCGACACTTGTGATTTTGATTTTTCTTTATTTCTTTCTTTAAATAAAAATAAAAGGACAAATAATTTTGAAAAAAAATCGACTACTACACCCACAACAAACCCAATAATTAACTTTAACACAACATTGAAACAGCAATATGAAAATGTATTCCATTCAGGAAGGTCGTTCCAACTTCTTTGATTTGTCCTACTCATGCTTATAGTCTGGTACAATAGTTTCCTATTACCACAATATACGCCTTGCTATTACAGATCTATAATATTGTCTCCAGTGACAACAATAACAACAGACTTCCTGAAATTACTTCCGGTAACAAGCATTATCTTGAAATGTCAGACTCGTTTCATACCAAGCAACAAAACGATCTTTACAAAGAAAAGAAAGTATAAGAAAGTAGAAGCAAGTTCAATGGCAGTGGTAAGGATTAAAGTATATGGCATTAGTATCAAAAGCAGTGGTATTCAGCCAAGAGACATAATTTTCATGTTATTTAAGTAGTTGGATAATTTTGTTTTACAAAAAATCATTTCTTTAAAAACCAAAGAGAAATTGGCTACGGTTTTTAATCTCACGACTACAAAAGCATGAATGAATGTTCAGGAAGACGAAACCCGAAAAGTACGTTAAACTGGAAAAATTAATAATAATAATAATAATAATAATAATAATAATAATAATAATAATAATACAGCGCCAGTATCCAATTAAATTGTACTATTTACAAATCTATGGTGGCGCTTTACAATAATATCATACACATTCACACACACTTTCTGACGATCTAACATATATATAGTTATTGATAAAATGTATTAAAATGTGTGTGGTCTACTTATAGATAAAGAGTATAATATAATTATAAATCACATTAGATATTTTGCTCTAAAAGAGATAAAAATAGAGGTAGACCTATAGATATTAGTTCAGAGGACAGTGTAAACGTTGGTTACA
>JAOYNN010285723.1:0-10218 GCA_025770095.1 Goniobranchus kuniei
ATTTCTGTCCCCAAAAGTATATAGTTTTAGATTTTTGAGATCAATAATTGTTAGTCATGGAATAATATTGGCACTGTGCTACGATTTTCGCAAAAGTCATTTTTTGTACTTCTGAGATATTTAATAAAATGTGTTTTATTTCTTTATTTCTGTATGAATTGCCACAGAATTTAAAATACAGATGCATTGCATCGTTCTCATTATGTTGCCAAAGTAAATTTTCATTAATTTGAAAATTATGGTTTATGTAGGACTTACGTCTTTTGACATCTGTAGAAATCTGACTTATGCTAATTTGACTTGCATTCTGATTTATATAAATCTGATGATGACTTATGCCATTTTGAATCTATTACCCTAGTCTAGTACAAAACCCTACCAGTGCATTTTCAATTTGATTACATGATCAGATAGCTCTTGATCTCCCGTTTACAAAGATATATTAGTTACATTTTGGCATAAGTCTGACTTATGCCATAATCGTAGGATAGTGACGATATGCCTGTTTGTCTTAACTTCACTAAACTCCATTTTTTTTGGGTCGATACTGAATTTATGGAGAAATTCTGATCCTTTTTTTTTCTGCTGTTACCCTCAATTATTCAATATCTTTGTTCTTTTTCAACTGATTTGTGAAGAAACTTTGGCTCTATTGATTCAGTTATCAACAGTAAATAATACAATGATTAATTTGCATCAGCTATACTTGTTTGTCTTCGTTTAAAAGGCTACTATTGAGCTGCAACTTTTGCAACTTTTGCCATTTTTGGCTGCAACCTTTTCCGACTTTTTGTTACCACTTTCTGTTGAAACTTTTACCATTTTCAATCACAACTCTCCGCGGGGATAGGTTAGCAACATTAAACAGACCATTGTCAACATCATTAGATTTTAGTAAACAGTTTTATCCTTAGTATAAAATAAAACATGATGTAAATTGATTGCTTTGAAAATCATATGGCTTTGGCAGATAGAAATAGCGTGCAAAAATTCTGCCTTATCAGGGCATGACATAAACTGTTTTTCTTCCATGTTTTGATACATTCTGTATATTGAGCCTGCTTTCTGTGACTAGTAATTTCAGTTCCAAAAATCTAATGGTGCCATTATAAAAATTATTATAGATATATGTTTACAGTGTTTAAAAACTATCAATTTTCTCCTTTCCCAGAGGACTCCAAAAGCACTACTCGCAACAACAGCAATGACACAGCCAGCAGTTTTCTAGACAGTGACCAGGCTGGGGGAGAAAAATGCTCCAATCCAGAACAGGGGGATCTTGGTTTATGACAAAGACTGACATTGCGCATGATAGTATAGGCAAATTATACATGTAGAAATATGTACATAGCTTGTTCAATTAGTCCCTAATCCTATTTGAAGAAAACAAGCCAGAAAACTGAAATTTACCTCTCAGAATGCCTGTTTCTGTATATAGTCACCCTGCACACAACACATATCTGCCACCTTTCTTTGAGTTTTAAAAGTCGTTGAGGGTAGTAGGACCTCATATGACAGTTAGAGCAATCCTCCCCTGCATGTTGTGGTGTCTTCATTACTGTTGAGAATTTTTTTTTTAAAATATAAAAAATTGGGATTCTTAGGGCAATTTGATTACATGATCAAACTGAAGACTCTTATTCAGCTTTGTTGACAAAACTGAGATCCATCTTGGTGAAATGAAGACCTGGCAAGCTGCACAAGGGTATTCCCCTGCTACACAAAGAAGTTCCAGCACAGAGATCAAGGAAGGTGATTCAAACTGTGTTGCAATGTGGCTATGAAGTTCTTCCGCATCCACCCAATTCACCAGATTTAGCGATCTCTGACCTTTTCTTTCTTCCAATCTGAAGAAAATTGTCTTGAGTGTCATCCAATTTTTGTTAAAGCCCAACAACTTTTGAAAGTCAGGTAAAGATGGCACTGAAGTGTATCACTCTGCAGGGTGACTATCTAGTTAGAAAAGGAAGAATAAAATTGTAATTGATAATTTCATTTTTTAGCTTATTTCTCTCTCGGCCATGTAATAGTAAAAGACATGTATTGTGCTGAGGATGGATTTTCTTGAAAGAAAGAAAAAAAAGAAAGAGAGAAATATTTTGTTCAGGTCTTGATTTGATAAGTCCTGAAAAATGTTTTTAGAAACAGAGAGGCTGGATTCACATTGTGTTCACATTCTCTTGAAAGAATATAAGATGCAATGTTTTGAATTTAAATGATTGTAATTATATTTTGTAAAAGACTACATCAAGGTATAGATTGTGTTCATAAGATGTACTGTATCAAAATATCAGTCGTATTATTAGATATATATTGTGAGTGTAGCAGAAATCCAGAACTGCTGTGCAACCACTTTTCATATCCATGCCTTCTTTGTTTACTATCAATTACTTATCCCAGCCTGGGGGCCAGGAAGTATTCTTTTATGTATGTAGTAGTCAGTAGTAAGCACTAATTGATAATCGCTGACACTCATAACTTCCTGATGAAAACTGCACAGCATGAGTAACTGAAATGCTAGCAGTGCAATTGACTCTGAATAAGTTGATTTTCCCTTTAGAAGATTTCCTTTTTTGTTTGTTTTGTTGTTATTTTTTGTTTATTTTGCTTAGTTCCACCATCATGACACATGATAATAAAAAAAAAATCCATAACTTAAGTCAATTTTTCACTCAAGGTTATCTTTCAAAACTTGAACATTATGTTTTCATTGCAAAAATCCCTTACCCCAAACTTAATAACGATGATGAACACCTTGTTCAATAGTAAGTCTTCTGTCTAGCTATATTTATTGAATGTCTCTATCACATAAGATTATATGCTGCCTTTGTACCAGTAATAAACATCTAAAATCAGCTGTAGGCTAGACATTGCAACTTATATGAGTAAACCTGAGTAAGATTTTAAACCTGTTCATGAAGCACATGTGTAAGTTAAGCTTAACAAAAAATAGATAAAGCTTAAGATTAAATGCCATTTATTTATTTAGTGAAAGACGTGTTGGGGAAAGCAGGATTCTGCTCACACAGCTGTTAATGAGCGTAACCTGGAAAGAGAGATACAGTTGAAACATCCGATGCTGAAGTCCAATATTTGAACTTCTCATAAATCAAAGAATTTGTAATTTGAGTGGGTTTGTTTCCTTTACTTTGGCTTTGTTAAGTTTCTTCATTTGAAGACATAAAAAGTTGATTCTCATAATTTGAAACCGACATCGCTTCAAACAGTTATTAAAAAGATTTCCCTCTCCACCCTAGAAATGATGGTAACCACAGGCTCAACAAAGGTGGCATGCCCAGGGAGTGTCAATAGCAATGTGAGATAGGTGAGGGGATCAAACTCAGGTGAGAGAGGGGAAAGTGGTGCTGCCCAATGTAGGCCTAGAGTCGGCTGCATCATCTGCCATGTACTGATGTGACAGTGATAGAGAAACCTGTCAGTATCATAACAAGTCTGGATGTAGACCTAGCCTAAGGTTAGCTGCAGGCATAGGGAAGGGGAGACGAAGGGAGCAAGGGGCGGGGTAAGATGTGCTGGATGTGACTGGAGTGAGAGACAGAAATCAGACTGCATTCTGCCAAGGGTTCTTTGTTTTGATACTTCTAGAGTTAGGTAATATTTCTAGTATCTCGTAGTCGGTATTTGGAGTGGGAGTTGGGCCGGAGTGGGGCTTGCTACAATGCTAGTGTTGGCACTGCATGCAACATGTGGTCTATAGCTAACACCACCACAGACTGGCATGCGCAGACACATGTCAGTGTTACCGCGTACTTGCACAGCATGTAGACAACTTCCAGACCTCTAATTATGCCCCTTGTTTTAATACGAAGTCTCAAAATTCAAAGTATCGTTCCATTCCCAGGCAGTTCGAATTATAAAGTTTCCACAGCAGTACAAAGGAGTTTTAGGGATGGGATAGACCCTTGTTTAGGTGTCAAAGAGAGACATGTTCCAGGTATCTTTTTTTTGTCAAAAAGTACCAAAAAATTCCACAAAAGATAAGAAGCCTAAAACAAACAAAATACTCTTATATGTCATATTGACTTAGTTTCACACTGTCTTACTGTCATTGTGTTCCATGGTCACTCCGCTATCACTTTGTCACCTTCATTTTAACTAAGTTTACTAAGTCAACAAGTAAGGAGTTGTAATTAAATAGTGTAGAATGGCATTATTTTATATATCAGAATATATGAAGAAAGTCAAGACTTTTACTAAATTGGAAGGAAAATCAGAATATTAAAGGTTAAGATTGATGCGAGGTTAAGAGAGTTTATTTTAATTGGTGTGTGGCTGGGGATGGGGGGGCTTTTGTAGGCAGAGAAATTGCCTCTCTTTACACTTTTTTTTATCAGAGTTAGAAAGTTATACATTTGATCATGTGCTGTTCTCTTTTGATCATAAGGGTTTTGAAGGGCCACTATGATAGGAAAGGATTAAGAATAATATATTGATAGATGCCAGTCGGCTATTTCAGAAGGTCAGGGAACGAAAGTTTTGGCGCGAAACTAAGAAACATGAGAGATATGAGAGTTTAACTCAATCGATAACAAAATCCAAAGTTAAGCTTCTTCGTCGGAATCGAAAGTGAAATTTGATGAAGCCATGATGGATGTTTTGGTTTGTATCAAGATAGTTTGTGGTGCATAGCAGATGTTGGCCTTGATCTTGGAGACATCTGTGCATTATCTTAGTTACTCCTTCAAAGCTGATTTCCCATTTACTGCTCTATTGTGAAGCAGTTTGTTTCTCACATGGAGGTTTTAAAACTTTTTGTTTTGTTTTGTTTTCTTTAACACTTCAGCATTATATGGAGTGTGGAAAAGCATTACTTTAATGGTCTAAATCATTTTGGTCAAAAGTAGGTTACCTCTTTTTTCATTTAAATGGCATAAGAAGTAGTTGATATAGACAAGGCCTTGATAAAGGCGAGATAGGTTTTAAGAGAAAAGATGTAAAGTACAGCTTTTTTTATGATGTTGGAGAGAATATAAATGAGAAGGCTTGTCTATAAATACTTCATTACAATTGTGAAGTTAAAAAGACTGCATATGCTGTGAGGCAGATGACTGACATACGTAGTGTTTTGCTCATAAAAGCAGTTGTGGAAAAAAACAAAAAGAAAAAAATACCCCACGAAAAACAAACCCAGAATGGTAAGCAGCGTAATGGAGGTGAGGATAAAGAGGGAAGAAAGGTCATATGAAAGGATGAATGTTGAACAGGACCAAAACGAAAGGTCGTGTATATATTTGCACAGTGAACATCTCATCAACTTTCTTAATCATCATTGCTTTTCCCTCTTAACCCTGTCACTGTGAATGAATGGATGAATGAAATTTAAAAAAAAATAAAATCAAATTATGAGAATTTCTATTTTGAAAGTGCTTTGGTATCTTGTAGGTTAAGACCAGTGAATATCTTTATTTTAGTCAATAGAGTTTGCATCTTCATTGTGCGAGGAAATTTGCATAGAGAACTTTAGCAAGGACCCAATGTTAAATTCGACTCAAGGATGCTGAGATTTAGAAGACAAAGAATTATTCAGCTCTGCATTCTTTTTTATTAACCTCCGCACTGCTAGTTGGCCTATTTGTTGCAAAATTATATCCATTGAACTGGCTGAATGCACTTTTCATGAGATGCCAAAAAATTAACTGTCGACTTTCATGACAAAGTTTTTAACCATCTTATGTTAATTTTTTATATTATACATAATATGTACAGTCATGTCCAAAGAAAAACCTGAACACATTTACATCAACTTTTTTTCACCATCTTGATGTTTTTTTTCATATGATTATTGAATATAATGCAGGAGCTCTGAGCTCCCTTTACCTTAGACTTATAAATCTAAATATTATTATTATTAAGGAGAATCATTCTGTTTATTCTGATACACCAGGAATGTTAAATTTGGCCAGGTATTAAGCGATTTACAGCCGTTCAAGGTAAAATCGTCAAAAATCCAATTGCGTGAAAATGTAAAGAAATGTCTGAATGAAAAAATGACATGGCAGTCAGGCTATGCAATATTACATGCATCAACCAAACCGTTTACTCAACTATGAAGGAGACGAAAAGTTTGTAATGCTTATGAGATAACCTTTTTCATATTTCAAGTGACATATGGAATCAAATGGATGAGGAATTTGTATCCTCTTTAACTAGTTCCATGCTACAAGGTCTGAAAAGTGAAAGAAGAGTAAATGGAAGTCAAAGTATTAAAAAGGTAGTGATACTATGCTCCCATGGAAAATTCAAACAACGGAATAAATTTCCTATGTTACAACTCTGCATTTTAAACATTTTTGTTGTGTTTGCAAGATTAAGATTTTGAATTGATTTAGTTGATGCCAATTTATAGACATGCATTTCAAAGCAACTGCTTCATGTTTGATACCAAAATACTCAGCAAAGAAAATGCTTTCAATAGCATATCGTCCCCTCAAGTCTCTAAAAGCATAAGTCCAAAATTTGGTCAAATCACCTATTGGCTTTATTCGACTAGAATATATGTTCCCCATCTCTTTAATATCAGACCCATAAACCAATAAAAGTGACATTTTTTTTGGTCACAGGAGTTTCATACTTTCACTTCTTTTTTCAACTATTTATTCATTTATTTTGTCTCCCCTGTAAAATTTGCTTTTCTGGAATTACGCGTTTAGAGACTTAAAGGGACGATATTATGGTTTATTAATACTCACTATAGTTTTATGGTGATAAAACCCTAAAAGCTTTGCGTTCGGAGGCTTTTGGAGATGACTGTTTAGGGAGATCTACATCTCTATAAATGAGACTATTACAATGGCTAGCATTTAAGTGGATAGGATGATAATAAAAATTGAGGGGATCAGGAAATGAAGTATTTATACATAAAGAAGGCTGTGCGACCATTGCATTTTTAAAACTGTACTGAACGTGTTTGATAAAGGCGTAAGTCAAAAGGTCTTTAAAGTATGAAGACACTAATGAGAGTGAACATAAACATTGAACAAAAGGAGACAATAAAATCAACATCAACAGTTATATATTGTGCATTTTATTTTGTAAATGTGTTCAAAGTGCTTTCCGTTCCGCTGCAAACAGAAGTTGGTGCACCATTCAGAGTTCTCTATGTTTTGGTGGCACATTTCTCACGCCTCTCACCAATCTCTTTATCTCGTCCTTCAGTTCCAAAAGCATTTGTAGAGAGTTTGCCAATACATGTATTTGATTCTTTATATTACGACTCCACAAGAAATAATCAAGTGTTCACCTCAGGGCTGTAGGGTGCACGTGTGTTGTGTGTCCGTTGAGAGAGGAGTCTGATTTGAGCGTTTGTGTCTCACAGCATTTGAATTGCTTGATGTGCAGTATGGGGAGCCACTCCGCTCCACCTTGCTGAAACCATTTTTAATATGAATTCTTTTTTTTCTATAGAGTAGCTACAGATGTTGGAACACTTGCTCTATATTTAGACTAGTCTACATTGACCGTTTTACCATCCAGGTTCTTGTAGAAAAGATTCTATTCAACACAGCCATAATTGAGAAGAGAAACTACCCAAACGGTGTAACCTTTGCACATCTTTTATGTGACCTATTGTTTAAGTGGAAAAACCAAACAATGCTTAGGGAACAAAATGCCCATGAATGGAATACAGGTCACAGTTGGAATTTTTCATTTTTGTCACTCAGCAGTCATTTTATGGCCTTTATGAATAGCACACTTTTTTATGGTACACCCGATAATTATTTTATGTCTCACCAATGCATCTGTTCTGTACTAATGACTTACACTTTCACCATCAGGTAATGAATCAGTTTTAAATGTTTTCTTTAAGTTTCATAAATCCGTAGTTCAATCACGAATGCTGAAATTATGAATACACAGTGAGAGGGATGGAATTGTTCATGTACATTAAAAAATCCTGGTAACTAGGCTACCAGGACCAGTACCTCTTCTTCTTTTGGCTTATCCATCTTTGAGGAAACATTCGGAGTTGGTCTAAGTTCACTTTATTACAGGAGGATCTTCAAAATATGGTTTTTGGCAAGGGTTCTATGCAGGATGACCTTTCTGATGTAAACTGTATAGAAGAGATAGAAGAAAGGAATTGTGTTAACCCTTATGTTGACCCCTTCGACTAAAGTAAAAACTTTCGGTATGCACTGGTATTGCCACATTCGACTTAAGTTGAAAATTATATGGATCTAAAACACAAAGCAAATGCAGAAAAATATGAAACCAGCAGTTATCAGGAGTGATTTCCCTTCCTTTGTAATGTACTTTCATTTTTGCCTGAATTTTGGCGTGCCGATATTAGACAGTTTTGTGAAGTTCTGGGCCGTTTTCTGAACGGTTGGCATTGGTATCACCATGGATTCAGATCACAATGATATTATCAGTTAATGAAAATCAGGTCTTTGGGAAGATTGAGGTGAAGATAGTGACAGATCATGGAGAAAAAGTTGTAATCAAGTTGTTCTATATACATATCTAGATTAATGAAACTCAGACAATTACTGTGAAATGTTTGAGGTCAAAGGTTAAGATTTAGATCTTAGAAGGGCCATGACAATGAAACAACTGATTGTGGTCAGGAATATTTGGCCCTTATTCTATTTCAGATGCATCACAGTGTTGATCAATCCTTCTTAAGCCTATCCTGAAAATTTTGTAAAGTTATCTTGTGTCGTTTACTAGATAATATGATTTTCTTTCTTATCCCAAGTCCCTTTCTCCTATGTTTTCTAAAAAATGGTGGCAAAGGGCATGCATTAGTGTCTAAAAATGGTGGCAAAGGGCATGCATTAGTGTCTAAAAATGGTGGCAAAGGGCATGCATTAGTGTCTAAAATTGGTGGCAAAGTATGGGTTAAGCAATTTTGCCCAGGTTGGCCAGCATATTTGCAGACTACTCTTCTGTATTGTCCATTACCAGTACATATTTCAAACACACAATTTGCACATGGGACTTCTAAGCCATTGTGCTTATTGTCTATTATCTCCAAGGAGCAAACAACTTCTACCCACCATAGGATAAGGGGGTACAATAAAAAAGTGAAAACGGAGCTTATCAGAAGCTAGCGCAATCTGAGAACCAATTCAAACCCAGTCAATTGGAAACATGTGGAGTGTCGTAACAGACAACAGCATGCTAGGAAACAGCGTAAAAAATGTTACTTCACAGGTTACACATAGCATGGAATTTTGCTGAAGGAAAAGAAAAGTTTTCAAATGGAACAGAAAGAAAACCAATAACAAGACATTTTGGAATTCATTTTATTTGTTTTATTTATATTAATTGAAACAATCAATGTAATGAAAAGAAAAAAAAAACGTGCAACTCTTACAATGAATCACAACTACATGATTTTGACAGGATTTTATTTTGATTTTTAAACCGAAAAAAAAAGGAAAAAAGTCACCAAAAACAATTAAAAAAAAAAAAAAAGGAAAAACCAGAAGAAAAAGAACCCAAACCACCCAACAAGAAAAACTGAAAGACAACATAAGATGATTTCAGTGACACCAAATCCTGGTTTCAGCCTCAACTTCAAAACAAAACTTCTGCAGATTTTTATTCAGTTTTAAGCAATACTTTAGGAGATTGTTTTTCGCTACATAAAATGCGTCATCAATACCAGCTGTGTTGTGGTGTAATTGTTTTCTTAGATCTTGGCTCTACGTGCTAGAACTCTGTGTGTGTGTGTGTGTGTGTGTGTGTGTCAGATGAATGTGAGATTTTGAAGAGCCGTAGCAAAAAAAAAAAAAAAAAGAGCCGTGGTCTGTGTAGTTTTCCGTTGTGTGTCTAGATATACTTTTCAGACTGTGTCTTGCCAACATGAATGTCGAAGTATAATCATTGCTTGCGTGTACAAAAGAAGCCCTATTTGGGATAAAAGTGACAAGTTACATTCCAACAGGAATGCAATCGATAAATTATGGGGAGAGATTGTAGCAGAAATGGAAAGTGCTGTACAAAAGACGCCCTATTTGGGATAAATGTGACAAGTTACATTCCAACAGGAATGCAATCGATAAATTATGGGGAGAGATTGTAGCAGAAATTGAAAGTGAAGGTAAGAAAATCAGTTTATTCACAAATTTAATGTATTTCATGATTCCTCTATGATAATCATAACATAAACAATAACGATGATGATGATGATAATGATGATGATGATGATGATGATGATGAGGGTAATGCATGATCATCATCATCATCGTC
>JAOYNN010285834.1:0-10217 GCA_025770095.1 Goniobranchus kuniei
ATATGGTAAAATGGTCCAATGAAAAGGCCTGAAATAAAACTTTAACGAATCACATTGCTTGTTTTATTGTCACTAGTTTTGCGACGCATGTTTCCCGCCTTTTTTCCGACAATGAAAAACGACTTCAAATTCGCAACCTATTCGATTTTCGAGCAAAATGATACAAAAAATTCGTGAATAAAAATCATACAACGCTGAAATTGTTGAGTTTGGGCTTCTAAACTTAAGAATTGGCTCTTAAAAATAGTTCTTAATTGAAGCCAGCCAGACTCGGGCCAAACTCTTCACTTATTTCGGCCTTAAAATTACATTTACACAGCCAATTTCAGTGTTTTCATAAAACGGCGTCGCGCCTGCAGCATCGTTCAATTTTTCTATCCTGGGAATTTTTCTCATTCAATTATTTCAAAATTGGAGAAGTATGTAGTCCTCTTACTTATTAAGTATATAGCTTCGCTGCTTCGCTTTGCTGCTTTCGCCAGCCATTCATCTAAAACATTCAGCCAAGTTTTGGAGCTCTCTGAAGTATTCTTGTTGAAAGTATCGATATTCTTTGCCTCAGAAGTTTGTCTTATTTCATCACAGGAATTTTATTGTGTATATTTACACAAAAATTGTGTTGATTATATTTTTGCAGAAATTATATTAATCTTTACTTGGGAATCACATTATACAATCTTTACACAAACATTATATTGTTTATCTTTACACCAAAAATATGTTGTTTATCCTGACACAGAAATTATATTGCCTACCATTACACAGAAATTATATTGTTTCTCTTTACACAGAAATTTGAAAGTGGCCAAAATGTAATGCTTGACTCGTGGCTTGGACAAGTGGAAGCTGTGAATGTAGATGCAATTCTCTTATTTTCTGATGGAGCTAGGTAAGTTTTGACCTTTCTATATCCAGGTGCCATTAAATGGTCTTAAGTGTTCTTGTATGCATATATATATACAATATACTACATTGTGGAGAGACACAGCTTTAGCCAGAGTTGTAATGATACATGAAAGAATGTGAGGATTTCATCAAAAGACAAGCTTAGAGAAATGAGGAGGTAGTATGAAAGCACAATCCTTTGTGACTCAAAATGCAAAAGTGGAGATGTACTTTTCAGCCATCAAATTTCATCAGTTCTAAGTGTATGTTGGAAGCCAGAAGTGCAATCATGGAGTGACGAGGAAGAAAGAGCTGTCAGAAGGTACTAACACAAATAACATCAATTGATAGCAGAGTTACAATAGGCTGTAGGGTCAGGAAGAATGGTAATTGATAGTGAGTGTGATACCAAAATATCATTGTGACCTTAATGCCCAGTCTCCATGTGTGTTATGGACTAACCTACTGAGCAGTGTAGGACAAGATCTATTATTTACTATACCTTTTAGTTATGTAATTGTTTACCTCACTGTGTCCATAAACATTGCTATGTCCTTCTACATGTTTGTATATTTGCTCTGTACATCAGAACATATCATACTGTGCTGATTGTATCTCTGTATCAGGATGGATTGATATGTATTATTACACCCCCTCCCATTCTTTAGGCTTGGTTGCTAGGGTGCCTTAAATTTTCATAAAAGCACATCGCTAAGCATAAAGGCACGAGGATGCTTAGCCAATGAAATGGCAGCTTATATGGGGACTTTTTTTGCCCGGTGCTATTTTAAGATAGGCTACATATCACATCCGAATTAGCGATCGATAGGTAAACCCACTTCTGCTTCGATTGAGTTCTGATCTAGATGTGGATCTACACCTGGATCTAGATCTAGGCCTGTACTGAATTTGTTACAAAAGCGGGAAGACATGGGCAGAGAACTAATGCTCTTTTGTTGGGGTAGGTGTAATTTTCGTGTTTTACAGACTGGCATTCTTCACTCTCCTTACAGATGTCATTATTTATTCATAGGTCATAGGGTCAGCAGATAAGTTCTAGTATCTTCATTTGCATAACATGCACAATAATATTTTGATGGTTATGAATTAAAAAATAGTTGCAGATAAAACCAGACGTTAATCTAGATTTCTTTTGTCAAATCAGTTAATAGTTCAACAAATGTTATAATACATTAGATCTAGAAGATGGGTGTAATAAAACAATTATTGCATTTTATGGGCCTTTCGGAACTCTGTCATGTCGCGCAGCCACAAACATGACCTCGTTCCGAATGGTCCATAAAATGCAATAATTGTATATTACCATTTCTTGATCGATATAGTCATGCCATGTATACCACTGACTCAAGATAACCTTTGGAAATATAATTTGTACAGTATGTAATAGAATGATTAATCACAATCTCATCTTTTGATCCAGTCATGATCAAGCCGTCTTCTTTCTATGTGAAGAAAGATGTAAATGGATGGTCCTTAACGTGTAGAGTCATTTAAGTCATTTAAGTATTTAGGGGTTGTCTTAGATAATAAACTCACATGGAACAAAAACAAATATCCTTATGAAATTAAAACCACGGATATATTGTTTAAGAAACTCAGATCGTTTGATGTAAATAAAAATATCATGCAAATGTTTTACTCGTCTGTTGTGTCTAGCGCTCTGACCTTTGGCATTTCATGTTGGGGTGAAAACATATCAAAACACGACAGGGATACTTTGGATAAATTTATTAGGAATGCGGGCGGGGTGGTGGGGAGAAAACAAGATGACATTGACACTCTCTACAGACAACGTGTGACTAGAAAAACTAAACAGATCCTCGGTGACGAGACACACCCCCTCCGTGACGAGTACGACAGTCGACTGATACAGCGCAGTGGTAGGTACAGAATGCCAAAGATCAGAACAAAACGATACGGGGACTCCTTTCTACCTAGATCTATGTGTATATTGAATGAATTGTTTAGTCGTATGCAGTAGCTTGAATGTGAGTTCTCGTTGATTTTCCACCACATTGTACTGTTTTTTGACATTCTGAATAGGAATTTTAAAAATAATGCATCATATCAAGCTTACCATAGTAATCCCCTCCTTTTAGCATGGCTTTTTTTAGCTTCTACTGTTTTACGATTTTTCCATATTTTTTTGAACTTGCATAATGTAATCCTGTGATACCGTTTATATTATATTGAACTTCTAATTTTTATTCTTATACAATTTTATTATGCTTTTAAGGTGTCTTTTTTGAGTATGTCATTTGAATTTCCCCGAGTGGGTTCAATAAAGTTTTCTGTCTTCTGTATTCCACACAGGCAAAAAACATAAAAAAGCTAAGCAATAATTTCTCGTCTATTTTATTCTTATTTCGTTTTTTTTTGTTTTTTTTTAAATTGCCCATATTACATATTTGAATAGGGTCTAAAAAGTCCATACTTAATAAAAGCCACGTTTGACATGGTTTGCTTACTTCTAAATCTTGTATTTGTAAGGGAGTGTGCTGTTGAATGAATTTTCACTAGCTTATTCATTATGGTAAATGGGGCACGTTGTGACAGGGCATGAATAATGGGATATTTTGGACATATCAGTCCACACCTGGTGACGCCACTTGGTAAGTACATTGATAAATGTGTAATGATTAATGCTTTACATTTTCCTGGTCAAGTGTCGTGCTGTTTGAGAGATACCAAGTAGTAAAATAATTAGTCTTAATTCCAAAAGTGTATTGAAATGTTGATATTTGGATCGAATATTGAGTGACAATAATAAAAGTAAGAAATGTCAGTGTTTTTCCTGCTAGTAGTTCGATAATAATGTGCCTAATTTGTCAACAAAATTGTAAAACCCCAACCCCCTTGGTCACGATTGACTGCCTCCGCCGTTAACTGAAACCTGACCATGCAGGTAGTACGAGCGGCATGTTGAACTAAAATCTCACCGCGGCGACGTCATGGCTAGTATGTGGTCAGGCTCATAACTGCAAGTCATCAATCAGCAGTGTGTCCTTGGGGAAGGCACTTGACTTCGCTTACCTCACTCCATTCATATGTGAATGAGTACCTAGGCGTTAAGGCAGCGCTGTCTCTGTCCAGAAAATATGTACTTGCACAGAACAGGCTGCAAGTCCTGTCCTCAATGTTCTGTGTTGCTGTTGGACAGGGGAGTAAAATGTCATTGTAAAGTGCCGTGAACGTGGTTACACTGTGGAATGTGCGCTATATAAATGCCATCTTTTACAAGGAGAAAATGAGATCTGAGGCAGACTGAGATCTTCACCGATCAGCATAGCAGTTGACATTCATGCAGACTAATTAAATCCATTATCAAAGATGATTCATTACTACACATTCATTTCACCTTGACTTCATGCAGTATTTGAGTGGTATGTTTTCATCTCTTCAAAAATGCATATATGTATGAAACTATCAGCCTACTGAGTCTTTAAACTAACCTTAACCGGACATTAGCACCAGTGTATGATTCATATGGTTTTTCCACTTGAGCGAACTCAAAATTGTAGCTGGTGTTCTGAGTAAGTTCCCCTTGACGGGCAAGTTCTTTGACCAAAGATGTGAATTCATGGTGGTTCCCTCGATCATAATATAATTCTGGGAAATTAATCAAAATTCAATCACATTGGCAAAATTGTGTTAAAATATGTAAAAATTAAAATACTACATCTCCACCCCCTCCACACATCCCCGGCACCCATCAAAAAAAGAACTAAATCACGACGAATGTGGGTTCTGAAATAAGGTATTTCACAAGACAATTAATTAATATTTCTTCAAATCTTGCTGCGATCAATTTTGTTAATTAAAGCACATGAAAACCACCAAACTTCTCTGTTTTCTTCAGAATAAAATGATGCTCTACAAACTTATTTGTGCATAAAATTTTCATCTTTCATGAGTTTACTCATTCCTTATTTTTTTTGGGAAAAAAAACAACAGATTAATGAATATTCTATGAAATAAAATACGATGTAAAGTGGAACGTAGACAAAACAACAATAAAAATTTCCATCATATAGCATTTCTCAGTCACATGTTAAAAAAACAGATCAAAACAACATAGCTCTTTCAATGAAACAAATGCCATGTTTGCATTTCCTAAACTTAATTATAACATTAACTTCCTAACTATTTACACAGAAATTCTATTCTACACCAAACTGCTGCTACAGAAGAAAAAAATGTTATCCATAAGCTGAAAGTGATTTTAGAAAAATCACATACCTATTTGACCAATAAATTCGATTTTTATTCCTTGATGTTCCAATTTGCTGCCACTTTTCTTCAAATTTATATTCACCTGCGAGTAAAACAAAATGTATGAATAATGTGCATTAAATATATACTTACTACTAAGTTTTAGCAATCAGAGAAGACTTTACGACAAAAACATAATTTCTGAATTTCTCATGCTAAGACTTAAAATCATATTTCTTTTTCTGTGATATATTTTCATTTTTCAATTTTCATGAAAGTGTCTAAGGGATCATTTAATTTTGCGACCCTTTTCCTTCACACAAAACTTTTAATCCACCAAAACATTAGTTTATTTTCAATTAACTTACTTTCATCCTATTCCATTCTATATGGTGTAAAGTACCAAAAAGAAATTATTCAGGACATGCTGACAGCTGATCCTTTTCGTCTTATAAAAATGTTGTTTGCCATTTTAACAGGCAAAAAGTAGTATGTAATTAATAGATTTTCATACTCAAAATGTTAAGTAGCAGTTGAACGCTGCTATACAATGTCGAGACAGTTGACCCCTATTTCAGCTTGTGCCTCCATTAAATCATATTTCAATTACTCCTTAAATTAAGGAAACTTTCTTCCTCTTGTTAAATAAAATGTATAAACAAATTCAATAATGATGTAGTGAAGTGTGAACTTGCAGCTTGCCTGTTAGATTGATGAGTATGAGTGAAAGATCATCACCACATAATGAACAGACCACGTATGTGTGTGATCTAGTTACATCCGTCGCCATTTAACTCTTAGGTGGAATTTGTTGCATTTTACATAAACTAAAACAGATTATTTCTGACACCGCGATCTTGGTATATCATCAAAAGAATCTACAGATATAAATAATACATTCTATAATCTAATCATCGCTACACGAGATGTGGCTCTAAAACTTTGTCAATGCACCATACATAATATATATCGCATCAAACGTTTTGCTTTTAAAAAGATTCATTATAGGGATATGTAGTATTAAAAATAAAGCAGACATTACACAAGAATCACATTTTTACAACAAATGCCTGCCTGTCTCAAAAGACTATCTCACCTTTCCTGAAACAGTTTCGCCATCAAAGTAAAGGTAATATTTCTCTCTCTTTCCATCTTCTGTCTTTATTTCTGCTGTTCGTCTGTTTTCTTGACCATCTAAGACAATGTCTATTTCAGCACTTTGACCAAAGCCAAAGAAACTCTTTAAAATAAAGTTGAAACAATAACAGTCAATAAAGAGACAAGCTGTAGGCCATGTGGATAATTAACACATTTGAAATTATATAGAAGAGGTAGTTGCTAGGACTAGGAAAAGAAAAATGTCTACAGGGTACGATTAAAAAAATCAACTTCTTATTAACGCTCTCCTGCTCAGCATATACAGCATACAGCGGTCACCGTTACAATGGGCATATAACCATTGGAGATGAAAAGCATGGGATGATAAAAATACGCCCCCTATTTAATTTATTAAGAGATATTTTGATTAATTAGGATTACAAATATTTGATGAAAAGCGATTATCCAGAAAAAATTGCTTCAGCCTTATGTATACGGATGTTTGAGGCCCTTCCCCGGATTCCATCTTCCCTTTCATATTTTCTTTTAACAACTCTCTAACTCCATGACTTTGTTGCAACAGGAAGGACATAAAATCTGGCATAAAACCTTTGCCATAAAACTACTATACCGTAGATCCTTTTTGCCATCATGTTCTTTTAGGCATTGAGGTACTTTACAAGAATGTCAGTTTTCAAGAATGTGTGCTTATGTGTATTGTCTATCCATTTGTGGGTAAAATGTGTGTATGTGTATGGAAACAGTGTAATTTATATAATATGTGCCTTCATTAAAAAAGGTCATTGTACTTGTTTAATGACAATGTAATAATATAATTGTAGAAATTTACTGTCTTGATGAATTTGATGTGGTGGTCTAGGAAAACCATCTAGTTGTCCGTTCCTCCTAATTGATTTTGCAGCTTCCCAGTGGCTGGAAAATTAGCAAGTCACTATTGTACATATCTATGCAAAACCAATAAAATGGTGAGCTGCTGTGGTAACCCTAAAAACAGTTGAGATTAATAAGCCACAATAATAAGAAGACAAATCATTTTTAATACGAATCCAGATCCACTTCCAGAATTTAGTCTTAGTCTTAGTATTCAAATTGGCTGATGGACTAGGATTAGCTAAGTATTTACGTCAATGCATGAATTTCTAATCAGCATGGTTGACACATTTGAGCTAGTGTGCATGTTTTTAAAGTGATGTTCTTAGGTTGCCTCTTGAAATCTCCGTTACTATTTTCATAGTATTTGGTAGGCTATTCCACAACCTTTTAGGGTTGTAACTTTGCTTCTTGCTCTTTGTTTTTCTAAGAGTATCCACTGTAATTTTGTCATGCTAAATTCAGTATTGCCTGTTGTAAGATCATAGTGTTGTATTTGTATAATGTATTTGGCTACATTTTTCAGAAGGATTTCCAAAGTGGGGAAACGCTAAGGCAAGTAGGCCTACTTTAGAAAATTCCTTCCCGAACCAGTGGAAGTAACCCAAACCCTTATCCTAACCCTACCCCTAGAACTAGAATAAGACGGGTTCATCACTTCGAAAATCCTCCCCATTTTTCTGCACTTTCTCTAGCTCATCTTTTTGGTTTTGATAGTGTGGATTCCACACGCAACTACCATAGTCCAGCACTGTTTTGACAAAGGCTTCATAACATATTTTTCACATGTTGAGAGCAGCTATGTATATTTCTCATAAGAAAAGCCAGTTGACTATAAATAATATTTGCTTTTTTGCACATGATTCATGACAATGACATTCATGTTGGTCCTTCGTCTGCAGTTTATTTAAAGTGATAACATATTACAAAATCTCCTTCAATTATATATATATTTAAATCCTCCGTTGAATTATCAGTGAGTGTGAGGAAGTAATTTTATGGGTTTCACGCGACTCTTTTCATTACGTTTTCACCTAGACCTAGCAACTTCATTAGAATCTACATAGATACTCCAACTCTACCAATCTACCAATACAGGTTTGAGTTAAATAAAGGCAATTATAAAGATATGAAGGAGGAGATAAGTAAATTTGAAATCTCCCAATTAAATGAACTGGATGTGGAGGATACTTGGGTCACCATTAGGGACCTTGTAATAAGCAGCATGAAGAAGCATATACCAAAGGTCTCAATAAGAACAGAAAATTGAAACCGTCTTGGGTGAACAAAAAAGTATTGAAATGTGTTCGAAAGAAGAATAAGCAATATAACAATTTTTTACAAGCTAAAGAAGGACAAGCTTATTTAGCAAATAAGCAAAAGTAAAAAGGGCCAGCCTATAAAAAGTATAGGAAGGTGATAAATAAATGTAATAAATCAATAAAAATGTATGAAGGTATTATTGCAAATAATTGCAAAGATAATCTCAAAGCCTTTTGGAAATATGTCCATGAGAGATCTAAAACTAATACAGGTATAAGTGCTCTTAAGAATGATGATGGTACCTAAGCTACTAAAGATAAGGATAAGGCAGAAACTCTAAACACTTTTTTTTTCTAGTGTGTTTACTTTTGAGGATGTTACAAGCATACCATATTTATCAGATTGTATAAATTCAAATGAAGTATCAATCTCTGATATGTGAGTAACTCCAGAGGCAGTCAAGAAAAAAATAAAGGAATTGGACACTTCCAAAGCTCAAGGACCAGATGGGAAACCTCCTCGTGTCTTAAAAGAGTTAGCGAATGAGCTATCGGTTCCTTTGACGCTGCTTTTAAACAGATCCTTGGAGTCCAGTGTAATTCCATCAGATTGGAAACAAGCTGAGGTCATTTCTATTTTTAAGAAAGGATTGAAATCAGAGCCTGGCAACTACAGACCTGTTAGTTTAACTTGTATTTTATGCAAAGTACTAGAGTCTTTTATAAGAGATGCTATAGTAAGTTACATGAGTGAAAACAAATTATACGCCCCATTTCAACATGGGTTCAGACAGAAAAGATCCTGTACCACTCAGTTATTAGAGGTTATGGAGGAACTAACAGACTTGTTAGATAATGGATATCCAGTTGACATAATTTATTTGAATTTTAAGAAGGCATTTGACAGTGTCCCTCACAAGAGATTCCTGGTAAAATTAAAACCTTATGGTATTGTTGGTAAGGTGTAAGACTGGGTTCAAGAATTTTTAAATAACTTGGGAATCATTTCTCGACTGAATCTCAAGTTCTTAGTGGAATTCCACAAGGGAGCATTCTCGGACCTACATTTTTCACTATTTTCATCAATGATTTATCGGAATGTGTGAAGATTCATCATGTTAAGTTTTTGAGGATGACACAAAAATGTTTAATAAGTCATGTAACAGTTATACACTACAACAGGACTTGAGCAGTCTGGAAGAATGGACAAAAAAATACAATCTATATTTTAATACTGATAAATTAAATGCAAAGTAATGCACATTGGTAGAAATAACCCAAACGTAAAGTACACTATGACTATGGATGGAGCCCCATGTTCAGTAACGACATGTGAACAGGAAGAGGATTTGGGAATGACATTTGACAAGGATATAAGACTTTTGATTCCCATATATTATACAAAATTGTATAAACAAAGCTAACAAAATGGTTGGTTTGATTAAAAGAACTTTTATAAACCTAGTGCTTTGTATATTTACCAAACTGTACAAGGCTTTAGTAGGACCACATTTCTTCTTCTTTCTTCTTTTTTCTTTAGGTACTGTGTATGAAACAGGCATTGGCGATCATGTTCCTCCACTCATACCTGTCCTCAGCTATTCTTTTTCTTATTTCACCTATGCATTTACCATCTGATGTTATTAAGTAGCCAAGATATTGGAATTTTGAAATTTGTTTAATTTGTTGTCCTTTACTAACTAGATTGCATTACGGGTCTGTATGTTGTTTTGAAACAACCATGCATTCCGTTTTTTTCACATTAAGAGAGAGGCCCATTTTTTCACTTTCTAACACAACAGTATCCAAAAGTATTTGAAGCTGTTCTTCGGATTCTGCCATTAAAAC
>JAOYNN010285945.1:0-10217 GCA_025770095.1 Goniobranchus kuniei
GAATGTGTGTGTTTGATATTACATGTGTACTGATCAGAGAATATAATGGGTGTGAAGAGTTTAGGTGTGTAATGGTATGTGAATGTGAGTGTTTGATAGTATGTGTATATGGGTGAGTGAATGTGAGTGTTGAAGTTTATTTGTGTAATGGTGAGTGAATGTGTGTGTTTGATATTACATACAGTCATGTTTACTGATCAGTGAATATAATGGGTGTTAAGAGTTTATGTGTGTAATGGTATGTGAATGTGAGTGTTTGATATTATGTGTATATGGGTGAGTGAATGTGAGTGTTGAAGTTTATTTTTGTAATGGTGAGTGAATGTGTGTGTTTGATATTACATGTGTACTGATCAGTGAATGTGGGTGTTAAGAGTTTATGTGTGTAATGGTATGTGAATGTGAGTGTTTGATTTTATGTGTTTGTGGGTGAGTGAATGTGAGTGTTGAAGTTTATTTGTGTAATGGTGAGAGAATGTGTGTGTTTGATATTACATATGTACTGATCAGTGAATGTGGGTGTTAAGATTATGTGTGTAGTGGTATGTGAATGTGTGTTTGATTTTGTGTATATGGGTGAGTGAATGTGAGTGTTGAAGTTTATTTGTGTAATGGTGAGTGAATGTGGGTGTTTAGAGTTTATGTGTGTAATGGTGGGTGAATGTGAGTGTTTGATAGTATGTGTGTATGGATGAGTGAATGTGAATGTTGAAGTTAATCTCTATAATGGTGAGTGAATATGAGTGTTTGACGTTATGTATGTATCGGAGAGTGAATGTGAATGCTAGAAATTGTGCGTATGGGTGAGTGAATGTGGGTGTAAGAATTTATGTGTGTAATGGTGAGTGAATGTGAGGGTTTGATATTATGTATGTATGGGTGATTGAATATGGGAGTTAGAATTTATGTGTGTAATGGTGAGTGAAAGTGAGTGTTCAACATTATGAGTGTGTATGGGTGAGTGAATGTGAGTGTCTGATATAATGTGTGTAATGGTGAGTAAATGTGGGTGCTTGACATTATTTGTGTGTATGGGTGAGTGAATGTGAGTGTTTGGTATTACGTCTGTGTATAGGTGAGTCAATATGAGTGTTGGAGTTTATCTTTATGGGTGAGTGAATGTAGGTGTTAGAGGTTATGTGTGTACTCTGTTTAGACCTACCGATTAAGGTAATGAAAAAAATTATAAGATTAGGTTTGCTAAAGCAAGGCAATAACGTCAAAACACAAGTGTGATGCTTGATTTTGAGCAGTGTTTGAGCAAAAAGAATTATGTTAATGGATTGATTTTGACATGTTATAGCATCTTTTGCCCAGATTCCGAAAGGGTGCACTTCTGCTTTTCATATGATGAGAAATGGATTCATTTCATTGATGAATATTCTGAAGTTGGTGATTTCCTGACCATTGAAACAAGACCAACATGATAGTCAAAAATATAAGTATCAAAATAAAACCCTGGCACCACCTGTGTATAATGCATATTTACTGGCTGAGAGCAAGATTTGTCAGACATGATGAAGAATTGGAAATAGCGTTAGTCTGTTTACAGATGTATGCAACACAAGGTGTATGACATACCATATGGGTTTCCAAACATAAGGTTGATTTTAGAGATTCTTTATTCATAAACAAACACATCAGTAAGCAAAACATGGGTTAGCATTGAGTTGGGATTGATAAGGACACCATTAAAGTCTGGAGTTGACTCCATGCACTATTTTTTGAAGGGAGTGTCTATGTATACGGTAACCTTGTACCTGGACCCACAGTTTACATACAAGGTAACCATGTACCTAGACCCACAGTCTACGTACAAGGTAACCGGGCATGTAAACTGTGAGCCTACATCATGTGAAACATGATGTATTCATAATGGCAGACCCTGCCATGGGTCTAAATTAAGGGTACCATGAGACCAGATACACATCATATCTCATACTGGCAACGCGTTGTGTATGCATTATATGTATAGGCCTATGGTCGTATGTTAGCATTGGCATGTTTGACAATGGCGATTGGCATTCTAATAATTATGTCACTACAGTCATAAGCTATTGTGTGTTTGTATATATATGTGTGTGTGAGAGAGAGAGAGGGGGTGGGGAGTGAGAGAGAGACAGAGAGAGTGAGAAAAAGAAAGGCGGAGAGAGACAGGGAGAGAGAAAGAAAGACAGATATGAGAGAGAATAAGAGAGAGAGAGAAATAAAAAAGAAAGAAAGAGAGAGAGAAAGAATGATAGAGAGAGATAGAGAAAGAAAGAGGGAAAGAAGGACACAGACAGATGGACAAACAAAGACAGAGAGAAATAGGGAGAGGGAGAGAGAAAGAGAGAGACAGACAGACAAACAGACAGAGAAAGAGAGAGAGAGACAGACAGACAGAGACAGAGAGAGAAAGAAAGAGAGGGAGAGGGAGAGAGATAAAGAATGACAAAGAAAGAGAGAGAAAAAAGAGGGAGGGAAACAAAGAAAGACAGAGATTGAGAGAAAGACGCAAAACATCCGTTTACCGTGTACCTAAACTATGGGTCTACGTACAAGGCTGGATACCATGTACGTAGACTATGGGTCTAGGTACAAGGCTACCATGTTCGTAGGCTATGGGTCTAGGTACAAGGTTACCGTGTATGCAGACACTCCCTTTTGAATCCTTCACTTGATCTAGGCTTGTTGGACTCCTGAGTAACCATACATCTAATGAGGTTCATTGAAGCCGACTAAATGAGTGGTGAAGACACAGTTAAAAAATATAACTGTCGTATACAAACACTGTGCTGAAACTCAACTGAAGTGGCACACCTGCCCTTCATTCAAATCTTATTGTATTTCCTCCATGTCAATTACGAATTTTATCAGTCAATTTACAAAAGAGAAATCTCTGTTTTCTGTTAATATTTTTCCAGTTACAGCTTAATTTTCCCACCATACTTATTTTTCCTGTACTGTCTCTCTTTTTCATGTTCAAATCAAACTTTTAAAGTGATGAAAAAGTTACAGTGACAGTATTGGGGATGAATGATATATTTACACTTAGAGTTCTTACAACAGTCGGTTCAGGCATACAATTCATAAACACATACAGATAGAATAAGCAATAATGAACTTGGCCTTCCATGTGTATATGATGTATGCAAAAATGACAGAATGAAACAGTGTAAAACATTCTAACAGCACAGAAAGTTTTAGGAATAATTGTATAGAGCTGAGGAATCTTCAAGCATGAAGTTTCCTGGAAGGAAGAAGAAGAAGATCTATTTTACTGACTTGGCAGTATCCTGTCTAAAAAATACAGAAGAGTTCTGACTGCCATTCCTGTCATCTAGTTCACCTATTTTTGCTTTCCAGATCCAATCTAATTAATAGTAAATTTGGAAATCCCTCTCTCCATTTGTTTGTTCATCTTTGCTTCAAAATGGCAAGCAGTTTAATTATGGACAGAGAAGGCAACTCAAAAGTAGTTTATGATTTATTCAAGAAAGGATTTGGGCATGGATGGAGAAGGAATTTGAAGAGAACATAAAGAATTGTTATCATGCTTTTTTATTCTTTCTTCTGCAGGAAAAATGTTCGTATTTCAAGCAGCTGTGTGTCTTTGTCATCTAAAATCCACACACAGTCATTTCCCTTGCTTTTTCAAACAACAGACAAATTATGGTAATATTATGAATTTATTTGAAACATTAAGAGTATCTTTTTTTCCATGTAATGAACAGCTTCTACAGTGTATGTCAATCCTTTTATTCTTTGCATCTGGTACCATCTGGAAAGATTCTTTTCCAGCTTTACATTTGGTAAAATTACATTAATGTTAAATGATTGACATCTTTTGCTTTTTCAAACGCAACTGATACAAATGTGACAATGTTTTCCTATAGAGCAGTGTCTGTGGCAAGGAAGATTGCCACTTGATAGATTGATATTCAATATTCCCATTCTTATCATGATTTCAACCTTGACATAAATATAAATATAGGAGAGGTAGGGGCAACATGATAGAATTTTGTTGTAAGATAATCAGTGGAAAATATGACCCAGATGGAGCAGATCTTTTCCAGATCCTGGTATGAACCTTAAAGTGAGAGGCCATGAATACAACTTTTCAAAATTAGATGTCGCTCAAACCTTAGAGAAAATTCTGTTTGCCGTCATGTACACAATTTGTGGAATGACGTAAGCCAGTCATTTGTTTCATCTAAAGTCGTTATTTCTTTCAAAATGAGATTGGACAAATACCACAGGAATCAGGAGCAATTGTACCTCTTCTGCAAAACCATCACCGCTGGAGTTGATGCGAAAAAGGATGTAATAGACTCATTAAGAGCCTACCGCTATTCCACGATTTTGTAAGCTGAAGCATGAAATCCTCTCTTTTTAATGTCTGTTTTATTAAAAGAAAAAAATAATTAACTGTTTATTCATCTCATGGTAATTCTTTCTTCATTGTCTATGTTTTTGTATGCTCGTTTAATTCTTTAAAATCACTCTCCTTCTCATCAGTGCTGAACCGATGAAAAAAAAGAAAAGAGTGGATCCCAATATCCTTGCTGCTCGTACCCAGAAAAAGTTGAAGAAAATTGACAAGGAAATCAAACGTTTGACCCGTTTCGGGAGGATTTTAAAACCAGTTGAAGAAATTGAGGGTGATCGCAGAAAGCTGATGGCACAAATGTGAGTAACAAACTGGCTTGATTAGAGTCTAAGAATTTATCAATAATTATCAATGCAAATTGCACTCTCATATTTTACCCATGTGGTCAGAATTTGGGAAACAGTTTTCAGGATCAGAGTTTACAACATTAATGCTAATACTAATAACTTTGAAAACTGTGGAAAAACTGAGACTTAAAGCTTATCTGTCTTTTTTTATTTGAAATTAAACCAAGCTCTAGCTTATGTTGCCTTTCTATAATTTTAGCTAAGGATGCATATCTTCTTCTAAGCCTCCTTTTGAGAGGTATACTGTATAATATGAAAGTGAGAGAGAATCCTTATTTACAGCTCAGATTTTGTTGCTAGTAAATAGTTGATCTCATTTTAAGTGAAATTCTGATGAAATGTCAAAAGAACATTTTAGCAAGATACTCAAAAATGGAAAAGCTCACTCCTAATTTGTCTAGAATTCAAATTCAGGGTAAGAATATACAGGCTGTTTCGATACATCTTGTAATCTATCTTAAAGGACTCAATATTGGCCAGCTTTACAAGGATGTAAACCCATTGTAGCCAATTTGGTCTTCCTCAAGATCAACTTGGGAATGAGAATTTAAGTATCAGTTTGTTGTCAGACTCAGGATTTTCCTTTCCTTCATGTTTTAATTGTTCAGCAGACATCCCAGATGTTGTTGAGGCAAACATTTTTTCTTTTGCCAAGCCAAAGACGTATGCCTGAATCCAGGCCATTCTGGCTCGAATTTGAAAAATTAGTTTTCTTATCTTCTGCTGCAAAGTATTTAGGATTCCAGTGCCTAGTGTCAGAGGTAGACAATAAACTTGGAGGTCCCATATTGTTTGAAAGTTGTACATACACCAGAGCCCTAGGTAGTTGGACATGATAGGAAGAGTAGACAGAAATGACGCTTACACGGTAAAAAATAAATGACTTCCAATTCTACCTTTCGTCCTCCTTCCTTCCATCTCTTGTTTCACAACCCTACAAGGGCAAGGTCGAGGTAGACAGAGCATTCAGCATAAAACTCTTGTAAGAAACATTATGATCAATACAAAAATGTTATTGACTATGAATCTGAATCAATATGTAGAAGAAATACTTAGTTTTTGGGGTAACTCAATAAAGAGAAGACTAGACAAAATCATGTGTTGGTTGGGACTTATTATCTTCTCCAGATACAAAGGAAACCAAAAATTACATAAAAGACAGTGCGCTAGAAGAGTAAAGAGAAGACCAAAAGACATGTGACGCGAAAGAAGACCATATTATTTTTGTTTGTTTGTTATTTTTTTGTACCTGAAGCAGGACATCTGAAAACATGTTATCGTCCCTGTAAAGTTTCTAAAGCATAAGTGAGAAACTGGTCAGGATGTTTTTGGCTTTATTTAACTAGATTGAATGTCCTCCATCCATTCTATAAATATGTGTGGACTATTGATTGTTCAGGAACAATCAATAGAGGGATTGGGGGATATCCAGTCTACTGATAAAGAGCTAAAAACGTCAGGACCCAATTTTTGACTTATGCATTTAGAGACTTACAGGGACAATATTTTTCTGTCTTGTCTACTCTCTTATTGAATACCCTTTAACCTATGTATTTCCACATATTGATCTTGAAGCATTACACCATGCCTTTGAATTTTAAAAAAGATAGTCTGATGAAGAGGCTGAGAGCAGAGGATGTTATGATACTTAACCCTTTGAACCCTGACCTCCTGATTTGACCATGCCGCACCACCTGGCCTCATGGCAGAAGTATGACTGAGAAAGATGTCTCCATACCTCTACAGCGGGATCTCAGAGGATAGGCAAGCAAGAGCTGTCTTGCTTTAGAGGGATCTCGGATTCTAAGGGTTAAGATACTTTAGAATACCCAAGGAATTAAGGCCCCATGATTTTTATATATTTTGTAAGGCCCTTTTCAGTTTTTCTAGAAAACAAATGTTTTGCCCCAAAGCAGCATGTGACTACATCTAGACTTCTAATTTTATTGTTATTTTGGACCGTTCCTGCCAATATTTATCTTATGTTAAATGTAGGGTACTGTTTCTGGTTTCCAGAAGTGAACCTGAGTGATTAAGACTGTAGATCGACATAGGATTTTTGCACTTTTCGTTCTAGAAATTGTCAGAAATGATGTATTATTCTGTTACAGAGGTGTTAATATATAGGGTGGCCCCCCAAAAAACGTCTCCAGCTTTGAAGGCTTACAACATCAGTAGTACTGAATAATTTTAAAGAGACTTTTGCACATTACAAAATAAATTAAAACTCTACAATGTGTAAAAATATGAGGCTGATTGATTGAAGAGTTGAACAGTTATAAGCTATAACATAGAGGGATGTCGTCCAGTACGTTATCAAGAAAATTGGATAACAGAAGCTTCATTGCAAAAGTCTAGTGACAAAAGAAAAGGAGATGGGATTGCGATTAAGCTCTACGACCAATGTTTTTCTGTTCTTTCGAAAATGGATAAAACACTATACAAAATTGTAAGAAACATTATCCATCAAACAAATCTCGCTTGATAGATTTATCACACAGAATGTAGTACGTCAAAACGAAAACACCGTTCTGTTGTTGATCACTTCTAGCGCTCTTTTAAGTACCTGAGATCTTATTTAGACTTAGACCTAGTATTAAGCATACATTGATTATTTCAGACTATGTGCACTAATAACAAAATTATTAGATCTATATCTAAATGTAGTTCTACTCTAGATGTGTCTGATTCTAGATCTCTGCTTTCCTAGTTTGATTCTCAAGATGGTATTCAAGAGAACAGAGAGTGAATGCGGGCAGAGGCTGTCTGATATTGTGTCAGCGATGGTAGGCTCCAATAAATCAATGTTGTAACCATTCTGTCGCATCCATCATTTTGAAATTTTTCAGGTTAATATACAATGATTTGTTCTATATGAAAGCCAATTTTTAAGGGTCTCAGTTATAAAATGATAACGTTATTAGCTTTTAAAGTTGGAGACGTTTTTGTTTGGGCCACTTGATATATATAGTTTTATTACAATATTGTAAACGACATATAGATATCCAGATCTGATACCTTCCGTACAGTAGATATTAAAATCCTATCAATAAAATAGGTCAGTATAACCCTTACCTTTTTTGCATACAAACAGTGATGGTCCAGTTGCGAAAACTGTCTGAAGGTGAGCGTGATGGCGTCACATTTATTAGTAAGGCCATAGTGCGAGTGAATCTTCTTACCTATAGGCTAACATTCTTTGGTGAAAGTTAAAAGTGGCAGAGTTCATAGGTCAATGATACACCAGGAAAAATCATTGACAGATTGCTTCAATTTCTGTCATCACCATTTTGTTGCAATTTTATTAAAACTAGCAACTCTTTCAAACTTTTCGAATAGCAAAGCACAACTTCAAAATTTCCTTTTCTTTTGAGCACAAGATCATGAAAATCCGTTCTGATCAATTTCCATCTGCATTTTAATAGAGGTGTAAAAAATGGTGATCACAGGATTGATGTTAAGAAGTCCTTCCTTGAATTTGGTAGATCTAGGACTAGCAAGATGCAGACTATTAAGACAGATTTTGGAGATGTGAACAATTATAAATACCTTTATTTTTCAGTTCCGAATTCGTTAAATTGTATTTTGAGTTTTCAAATTTTTCACCACGCGGTTATTAAGAGTAGTGTTATTACACAACTCAACAGTAACTCCCATTTTACCATGATGGCGCATTTGCTTGAAATATATATAGCGCAATGCAGCGGTTTTACTGTGCATTACTATGATAAAGGTCTAGAATGCTATTGTAGTTAATGGAGAACAGGATTATTCTGTCCTCCCAGGAAATCGCAATCGCAACTCGCAACTTTTTTTTCGCGACTTTTGGCAAAATCGGGACAAATGCGCAACTTTTGTTGATTTTGCGATTTTCGACAAGCCCCTGCCTGCTCCACCGGTGGCAGCACGAACACGAATTACGAATAGGCCTACGAGACATTGCGAAAGGGAAGCTACATCAGTCAGTCCGTGAAAATTGTTTGCGAGATTGTAAATGTTGTCTCAATCTAGATCGACCCAAAATCGACGTTCGATAGACCTTAATCTAGATCTACTCACTAGTGATTCATCGGTTGGCATAAGTAGTGGAGAGCGCCTTGACCCCACAGCCAAGAAGGAGAAAAAGACAAAGGAATATTGAAAGACAGACAAGGAGAAAGGACGAGCGTGACAGGAGAGGGAGGAGGATGGAGAAGAGGAGGGGTGGAGGAGGAAGAAAGCGCAGAAAGAAGATGAGAGGAAGAGAAATAGATAGATGTATAGACATATAGATAGAGAGAGATGGTGGGGGGGGGGACTAGAAGAATAGAAGGAGATGTCGAGGAGGAAGAGGGCGCAGAGGGAGGAAGAAGAAGAGCAGATAGATAGATAGAAAGATAGGAGACAGCGGAAGAAGGGGGGGCAGAGGAGTAGAAGGAGAGGTCGAGGAGGAGGAAGAGGGAGATGAGCAGGGGTGGAGGAGGCCTGGGGCTTGGAAGAAGAAGGAGAAACGTCCCTGTTGGGATTCTTGATACAGGACCCAAGTTATGTACAAGTGAGCATTCAAAGTAATGTGGAAGTGGAATTGATATCTGTCGTCTATCGCACATATTTTAGATTTATGAAAATAACAGGCCTATTGTTCAAAGCCGAAAATGGTATTCGATACTGTTGTCTGAGTATCGATTCAAATTCGGTGACCAAAACGGGTAAAAAACAACATAGTGACGAATACGGCCAAAAAGGTTGACGAAAAGCGGTGCGCAGGTAGAGCAAAACTGGTGACCAAAACGGGTTGCAAAAGGTAAAGTGGTGGGAATAGCGGCCCACCCGTGTAGGCATGAGTTGGTTTAGACTTCAGACTGAGCATGCAGCTATCAACGCCCACCTAAACCAACTCATGCCTACACACCCTCCCCTCTGTCGGAACTGTTGTTGTTGTTCTTCTTCTTCAAGTAATCCGACTGACTCAGTAAAACTGAGCATAACTGTAAAAGCACATGAAAAGGTGAGTTCAAGCCTATGATGTTTGGTAGCTTGACTTGAGGGTAATCTGGCAGAGGGACGGTTTGACCGTTTGAAAGAGTTCACGTCTCTGCAGCATCTAAATCTAATAGAATCAGGCATTCTATTCCACAGTCTGAATGAGCTTGGGAAGAAGGAATTTAGGTGGCAATCTAGATTGGAATGGGATGACCAAACCGGGTATTTGAAAATCAATGTTTTAAACGTGGTGACGAAAAGCGGGGCACCGAATCTCTGCACACGCTGGGGCTTGGCGTACATAGGGGAAATAGTAGGCCGGCTTATTTGTTTTTTGTTGTAGTTTGTTTTGTTTTTGTTTGTTTGTTTGTTTTTGTTTGGTTGTTGTTGTTGTTGGATGTTTTTTTTTTTGTTTTTGTTTTTGTTTTTGTTGGTTTTGTTTGTTTGTTCTTGTTTTTTTTTTGTTTGTTTGTTGTTGTTTTTTGTTGTTGTTGTTTTTTTTTTGTTTTTTGTTGTTTTTTTTGGGGGGGGGGTGT
>JAOYNN010286056.1:0-10217 GCA_025770095.1 Goniobranchus kuniei
CTCTCTCTCTCTCTCTCTCTCTCTCTCTCTCTCTCTCTCTCTCTCTCTCTCTCTCTCTCTCTCTCTCTCTTTTTCTGTAACACACTGACATAAAAACACACACCTACTCATTTCATTGGTCCTTGATAGAGTATCTGGCAACAATGAGGTAGAGGTGTCTTATCTTAAATTCATCATTGTTTCGATTACTTTAGAATTCATTATAATGCCCATAAGCTTTTTTTTCATAAGTGTTTAATTTTGAATAAACTGGCTTGATTTCCTAACATTATGATGATGATAATCCTTTTTAACACTCATTTTAAAAAGCAGCAACACAAATATTGAAATAAATGAAAAGAAACTAAGCTTTAAAAAAAATTTTTAGAGTTTTTTCCTTTCAATAATGATGCTATAGTAAAAGCATTTGATACTTTAGGTCGATGGCTCTTGTGTCTGTAATGAGGGATGGAATGGAACTACATGTGATGAGGACATCAATGAGTGTGAATTGACTGGGTCAGAAGCTGTGACTTGTCCTGACAATTCTGAATGTATGAATACCATAGGCAACTACACATGTCAATGTAATGATGGATATTACAAGAGTGGTAATGTTTGCAATGGTATGAAAGTTTTCAATGTCTACATTTCATAATAGTGGCATTATTGTTATTCAATAATTGTTAAGTTATATTTTTCGTTAAAATTTTGAAGTTTCATATTCTAGACTTTAGAAAACTCCCAAGTAAACATCGAAGGTTCTATTGTTAAATAAACTTATACATTAATGTTCATTGTCAACTTCAATCAATAGGCAGTAGAAATAAACACCAGGTCCTTGGAGCCTCTGAGATCTTGTAAAGGATGCAGTACATATTACTCAAGCTTGAACATGGTCATCAGAACTTTTAATTCCTTTGCCATGTTTCCCAAATTTATCAAAGAGGATATTTGTGCTTTCTATTAAAGTTTATTGATGATTGGTTTGTTACATTATTTGTAAAATACATTTTTAACTTTTTGCCACTTGATTCCAGTTTTTAAGTTTGCTACTTACATTTTTGGGTTGTTGTTTTTTTTTTAATTAACAGATATCAATGAGTGCAGTGATGCCAGTGCCAACAACTGTACTGAAGAAACTCAAGATTGTAATAATGAACCTGGTGGATTTTCATGTGTTTGTAAATCTGGATTTGAATCTGATCCAGATAATGATAAACTGTGCTACAGTAGGTTTTTATTTATAATTTATTTTGAGTGTGCCCAGATTTTATTGGATTCACATATCAACACATACACCTTCTTAGTTAATGAGTATTACTTTCTAAAATAACAAATAAAGGTTCACTGTCTCTTACCTTTTTCTTGAATAAAGCTAAGTATGGAACTGATTGTATAGATTACTAAGTCTTCTTGTGGCTATCTTTTTGTCTCTGCTAATCTGCTTATTATCTTTTCTTTTTCAATGTGATGGAATGAGGAGGGTGGGGGGGGTGTATTTCTTTGATCTTAAACATAAATTTCTGTGCATTTTTCCCTCACTATTCATCAAATAAATTACAAACAAATCAGCTGAACATTAATATTTATCTATGTATAATATGGTGTGTGTAAAAAAAACTCCCTAAACCTTAATGCCATATAAAATCCTGTCATTAACTACTTCCCTGCATCACCCAAGCCTGACTTGGGCCAAACTGTGTCACTAATGCGTCTGGAACAGACAATTCTGGAGACAATTCTGGGTAATAAAAAGAAGCTATTTTCATGAATGACTTCCCCTTGTAAGAGGGAGATCTGGGGAATGACATGAAAATGAAAGTGGAGGCCAAATTGCAGTCTGTTACTTTTTTGTGGAATTTTGTTGTTGTTGATCTTCTCGATTTCACTATCAAACGCAAATTGTTGCTGAAATGGCTTCAACCAGTAGAGGATTCAAGCGTTTCTTCAAGGCTTTAGAGGCTTTAGAGCAGGTAAATAATGATCTGATACAGTTGAAAACAGCTTTGATGAAGGTAGTTCTAGATTCTAGATCTAATTAGACAGTGTAAAGTGTTTACAAGATTGATGAGAGATGACATAGAAGTAGAACGTGATCACACTGACACTGACAGTGAAGATTAACAAAAAAGGACAGAGAGAATTGGATCTAGATCTAGAACTCAAAGTTATTCAAATAATGAAGATATGCCTCTGACTCTGATAAGATCTAGATCAGGATCAATGGATGAAGACAATGATGGTGGTGGAGTTGTAGGTAGGGAGGGGAGCAAGACATAACAGAATTAGAGGAAGGGGTTGTGACATAGGCAGAGGAAGTGGGGAATGATAGAGGCAGAGTGAGGGGTCCAGTCAATAAGAGTCATCAAATTAATTTTGGTTGAGAATTATTATTTCTTTTCTTATTTGCTTTACTTTCTGCTGTAGAATCAAGAAAATTTTTATATGCATGCATCACCTCAAAAAATAACAAACAAACAATATTTCATATTTTCCATAATTTCACACTATAACACAAACCAAAATAGTTTTTCTCCCCAAAATAACACTTCTTTATTTCTTCATGTAAATTCTGATATGACATGTACTTCTGAATGTGTGAGGGAAATAGGAAGTTTCGATGCGTAAAACTAACCAAGTTATGCTCAATTTAGTGAGGTTACCCAATTATCTGCAGGCTTTCCCGCACAGGAAGATGAAATTAGCCTGCAGGGAAGGGGTTACGGTAAAAGCGTACAAATTTTGACAATATCAAGTACAAATAATTTTGTGAAGGTATGTGAAATTTCATTATGATCAACACAAAATAAAACAAAACAAAACAAAAAAAAAACCGTTGGATCTAAACTTAAAAACAGGCCTAGTTTGTTCATAGTTAGTCTAGATCTAGTATTCTAGAAGTAATTTGCATCTTAATCTAAATAGCAATCATATCATTATACAGTATGGTCTTTACAATAGAGAAAAAGCACTTTGAAACATCTATTTGAAGAAAAGGAAGACTGCTCAGAGCCATTCACTACAGATCAACTAAGAGCAAAAATTTCTGAATGTAAGGAAAAAAATTACATGTACATTGGAAAGGATTCGTAGATCTAGATCCTAGATCTAGATTAGAAAAAGAGACTTAGATATCTTGGATTGTTGTAGTGCATAGCCAGGGCTGAAGTGATCAATTGAAACTAAACGTACATTGACAATTTTGCAGCATGGGGTTTGAATATTGGTGAGTTTTAAAACTCTTTATACTTTTCCTTGCATCTTGAAAAGCAAATTGTTTACATCCATGACATTTTTTGTCTGCTTCACTTTAGTTGATGTATGTTTGGTGAAAATGTGGCGATTTTTAGATGATAAGGGTTAAAGTTCAGGAAGCTTCTTTTTTCTTTTTTGCCCACCCACTTCATACTATTTGTTGTATAGGTCTTAAAATTGGCTTGGATCTAGTATAGTTCAGTTAAAATAAGCTTGTAAATTTTGTGAAGTTAGAATTATAATTGACAGACAAACATCAACAGTATACCAATCAAACCTCTGTTATATCTATTTAGCTGAAACACCAGCAAAAACTATGTTGTGGATTACAAAGCTTTGCCTGCTATGTGTCTGCTTGTAGGCTGGGCCAATCAAATTTCTGAGCTTATGATCAGATCTTTGATCAGACCATTTGTACCTGAGTTGCAATAGTTATCAGTGCACAATAATCTCTTCTAAACAAGATTCTGACTAAGTGAAGAGCTTCAATAAAGAACATGAAGCTTTAGTTTTAAAATTGTTTTTCCTTTGTCTCTTAATTTGCATTACATGTTCGGAAGTGTCTAGTTTTTTCTTGGAAAAATGCTGCTTTTAGCGAATTTCCTGATTCATTTTCAAGAAACGATTTGTCTCTTTTTGTGTGTTTTCGTTGCCGTTCTCAATGGGTTGTTGATGATGATCATCATAAGTAGTAGCGTTCTCAATGGGTTGTTGATGATGATCATCATAAATAGTAGCGTTCTCAATGGGTTGATGATGATCATCATAAATAGTAGCGTTGTCAATGGGTTGTTGATGATGATCATCGTAAATAGTAGCGTTCTCAGTGCATTGTTGATGATCATCATCATAAGTAGTAGCATTCTCAATGGGTTGTTGATGATGATCATAAGTAGTAGCATCCTCATTGGGTTGTTGATGATGATCATCATAAATAGTAGCATTCTCAATGGGTTGCTGATGATGATCATCATAAGAAGTAACATTCTCAATGGGTTGTTAATGATGATCATCATAAATAGTAGCGTTCTCAATGGGTTGTTGATGATTATCATCATAAGTAGTAGCGTCCTCAATGGGTTGTTGATGTTGATCATCATAAGTAGTAGCTTCCTCAATGGGTTTTTGATTATGATCATCATAAGTAGTAGCATTCTCAATGGGTTGTTGATGATGATCATCATAAGTAGTATCGTCCTCAATGGGTTGTTGATGTTGGTCATCATAAGTAGTAGCATTCTCAATGGGTTGTTGATTATGATCATCATAAGTAGTAGCATTCTCAATGGGTTGTTGATGTTGATCATCATAAGTAGTAACGTCCTCAATGGGTTGTTGATGATGATCATCATAAGTAGTAGTGGCCTATGTTATTTCTTGCATGATTTACATTGGTAGTTAATTGTTATAATTTGAAAAAAACAATGCTATAACAGTATTTAACAAGGAAAGGTTTGAACCAGGTGCTGTGTAATACCTCTTATTGCAAATATTAAGATGAAAATGTAGAAATTAAACAAATGAAAACAAGAGCAACAACATTATTGTGTTGCTATCACCAGAGTCTAATCATACATTAATTCTTCCAGGTCTTTCCAATAAATAAAGAATAATGATTGTGATGATCCAACCATCAGACAACTGACAATAACAATCTTAGAAACATCCACACAAGTCATATGTTACAAACCACACAACTCATGTGTTACAAGGCTGTGAGAAGTAATCAGTAGAAATAGATCTTAAATACATCCACAAAAGTCATGGGTTACAAAGTGGTGTGAATTTATCAGTAAACAGGCTCATTCAAAATCTTGTTTTTTGGGACAACAGCCTATCCCCATGCCAGTTTGTTGTGATAACACGGTGATACATTCACATCTTGTGTTTGCGACACAAGCCTATTACCATGCCAGTGTGTTGTGATAACAAGGTGATACTTCACACCTTGTGTTTGTGACACAAGCCTATCATCATCCCAGTGTGTTGTAATAACATGGTGATACATTCACATCTTGTGTTTGTGACAAAAGCTTATTACCATGCCATTGTGTTGTGATAACAAGGTGATACTTCACACCTTGTGTTTGAGACACAAGCCTATCATCATCCCAGTGTGTTGTAATAACATGGTGATACATTCACATCTTATGTTTGGGACAATAGCCCATCATCATTCGAGAGTGTTATGATAACACAGTGATACATTCACATCTTGTGTTTGTGACAAAAGCTTATTACCATGCCAGTGTGTTGTGATAACATGGTGATACTTCACACCTTGTGTTTGTGACACAAGCTTATCACCATGCCAGTGTGTTGTGATAACACTGTGATACTTCACACCTTGTGTTTGTGACACAAGCTTATCACCATGCCAGTGTGTTGTGATAACACAGTGATACATTCACATCTTGTGTTTATGACACAGGCCTATCACCATACCAGTGTGTTGTAATAAGACAGTGATACATTCATATCTTGTGTTTATGACACAAGGCTATCACCATGCCAATGTGTTGTAATAACACGGTGATACATTCACATTTTGCGTTTATGACACAAGCCTATCACCATGCCAATGTGTTGTAATAACACGGTGATACATTCACATTTTGTGTTCGTGACACAAGCCTATCACCATCCCAGTGTGTTGTAATAACACAGTGATACATTCACATCTTGTGTTTATGACACAAGCTTATCACAATTCCAATGTGTTGTAATAACACAGTGATACATTCACATCTTGTGTTTTTAACACAAGCTTATCATCATACCAGTGTGTTGTAATAACACAGCGATACATTTACGTCTTGTGTTTGCGACAAAAGCCCAACATCATGCAAGTGTGTTGTGATAACATGGTAACACATTCATATCTTGTATTTGGGACAAATAGCTTATCACCATGAGTATGTTATGATATCAAAGTGACACATTAAATCTTTATTTGGTGCAATAGCTTATCACCAAGACTATGGAATATGATATCAAAGTGACACATTCACATCCTGAGCTTGGGACAACAGCCGTTCACCATACCAGTGTGTTATGACAACAAAGTGACACATTCACATCTTGTGTTTAGTTCAACAGCCTATCAGTATATATGTTAAATTATGCTGGCCTTTCATATTTTTCATGTGATACTTGTTGTTTTATCTTACTTACTGATGGTGAAGCTGAATATCAAATAAGTAGTAACCTTTATTGCTGCATGACTCATTAGGTGATTGGCTGGCTTTTTATTTCAACACCCTATCAAATCCCACAGGAGTATTCATAAACTTGATGTGCCTGGAAGTGCACTATTTCATTGACAAATGAATGAAGAGGGGAAAATTTGGAACCTAAATAATTTCCACATTTATATAAGTAGACTTCTTTGTAACCAAAGACAAACTTCCTTTATTGTATGAAATCAATAAAAGTTTAGCTTATCTTAATACTGAAAGACCGGTTCAGACAGGTGAAACATTGACCATGCTATGACCCTCATCTTTGATTAGAATTTTATAACCAGTTTCTGTTGTGTGGTTGGCAGCCATGTTTATTTTGACCAATGTTTGACCTCAAATGAGTGCATTTGATCATTTCTAATTTCTTCACTCTATTTAGATGCCATAGATGTGAATTTCGTCTTAACGTTGCTCATGGATGTGTCAGGCATAAATCTTACAGATGAAGAAAGTGAGGAATATTTGAGACTTCACAGACAAGTGCTGATGGCTGTAAGTTTGTTTACAGTAAAAATTATGCTAACAATAGTTAATGCTTACTGTAACTTAAATCTTACTTTCCATATGTATATATGTTAAATTGGATTCCTCCCAATCGTCCATCTTTGTCTCTAGTAATTCACCAAGCTTAGGCTAATACTACTAATAGGACTCACCTACAACATGCAAGGTGCCAGCAGAATACCTGCTCTGAAAACATGCTATGATAGCCCCCAATCAGGATATGTCTCTACAAAAGAAAAAACAAAAACAAAATACAACAAAAAGATTATCTTTGATTGTATAGTATCTTTGTTTTAGTGATTTCTAATTTGGAAAGTTGCAAGGGAAAAATCTGGGATTCATACTTCATTGTTACTAAGTTATTGTTGCTTCTGCTGTCACTAAACCTGATGATCTATTAAAAGAGTGTGTGTAAAGATTGAAGGATGAATGATTAATGGTTTCCCTTAACCATGATGTTGCCATGTTCGACTGTTGTTGAAACTTCCAGAATGCATACATATTGCTATGTTTAACTGTTGATAAAACTTCCAGTTTGGATACATTTGCCAGGTTGTGTAGTTAAAACTTCCAATGTGTATACATATTACCATGCTCAACTGTAGTCAGTGCAGAAGGGTTCTAATACACAAAAAGATAGTAGGAAAATACAGGCCAATGATTGTCAGAAGTAATTCTCCTTCTATTTTAATGTAATTTCATTTTTGCTTAGATTGTAGAGAACCAATACTCAGTTTTGTGAAGTTCTGAACCACTTTTTAACTGATTATATTGATCACACTGTGAATCAGGAGCAAGATGAAATTGTCAATAATGAGAGGAATCACACTCAGTACAAGATGGAGGTGAAAAGTTTGACAAATCAAAGTCAAGAAGCCTTGATCACTAGATCTACTACATTCTGATAGTAGGTATTCAGTGCTTGAGCCCATAGGGATGTAGATATCTAATTTAAGGTAGAAGGGATCAAGACAATGAAACACCTGATTTGCATATCATGATGCAAAATCATGGTATTGGGCAAACCATTGTAAGTCTGTCCTAAAAATTTTGTAAGCTTATCTTGTGTTCTATAGAATATGTTATTGGATTTTTTTTTCAAGGTCATTTTGTCCTCTGAAGCTGGTGGCAAAGGATGCACAGTACTGTGTGAAATGGGTGTCAATGTAATAGGGTAAATAGGTAATAAAATGTTTCGATGGGCTTAAAAGAACAATTTATGCATGGTATTTCTTATACATTTTCTTCAGCTTTCTGACGAGCTTGAAAAAAGTAGTCCGGGATTCAAACAAGTTGTCATCGATCGTTTGAGGTAAATATGCTCATTTTTATTGTTATTGTTTCACAGAAAGTCCTCAAGTGAGGCAGCATTTCTTTTAAAATGAAGTAAATTATTATTTGAATAATATCTAGATTATTATTTGAATAATATCTAGAACTATTAAGAATTTCTGTGAAACATGTAAAATAGAGAGCCAGAAATAGATGCTGCAACATTCTTTTAAGGGAATGAATTGACCCATTAATGACGTTGATGCCATGTAGTTTAAACCAATAAATTGGATTGTTCCAAAGAAGAGTGAGAGTAGACATTCAGGCTGTTTTCAATCTATTCATAATCTATACAAAGCTTTGATTTGATATCATTTAGTCCTGCCTTATGAAAATTCATTTATACTGAATTTTATCCACTTTGCTCCATTTCTTGAGTTTTTAAGGAACCACGAAGACGAACAACACACAATCATTGAACAGAAGAAAACACAATCAACTGAAGTCTTAAATTTATAAAAATTCAAATATGAGGTAGTTCTATGACTTTTACATCTCAGTTGTGAATACTCTAGAAATTAGAATCTTACATTAGACAAATTGGAACTAGCAAATGGAATTCTGCAGTGATAAGACAAATAAAAGAAATGTATATAAACATTCTATTCAAGATGAAACAAACATGAAAATCGGCTAGTAGATTTTAAAACCTAAAAATGATAATGTGATGGTCTTCTCTGGTGAGCAAATATATCTTTTATCCTATGTACATTTTAAATTCCTGTTGATTTTACTCTTGCCTCTCTCCCATTCAGAGCCGGCAGTCTCATAGTTGAGGGAAAAGCCTCAAGTGACAGAACCATAGATGAAAATGCAGCTGTCAATGTAGGCAATACCTTCTTGACAATAGCACAATATGGCCTTCTTGTCAACGATACCATTGTGACGTCCTCATTTCAACTTGATAACAATGTTGAGAGTAAGTAGTTTCTTAGCCGTCTTGCCTAATTCATGAAAATAATCTGTACAGAAAAAAGGAGGCCCCGCCACAAAACTTTGAATTGAAACAACAAGCGCTTGGCTTGTTCTTCCTGCGTATTATATCACATCTGGGTGACCATTGCTACCATTGATCCAAACCATGTGGCATTCCCACTGTTTCATCCCATTTGGCAGGATAATTATCTGCCGCCTCCATCATTTATGCTAGTGCCCATTGATTTTACAAACTAGAGAACTTTTGACAACCAGAGAGCTGTGGGTGAAACTACACTCTTTTACACTGACATGATCTTGCATGTAAATGGATAAGTTCATCTGTAAGACCTTAAAACATTACAGAGCACATTTTATAATCACTTTTTTAGTAGTTTCAAAATACAGGCACGCACAGTTTGACCTGTAGACTTATACCAGATTTTAATGAAACTTGACACTTTGGTTTAAATTGCGTTGGACCTTACAAATTAATTTTTTGTTCTGTGGAGAAACAAGTGGTTCAAGAGTTAGCTTATAAACACTATAATAAAAATCAACAACGATGCTATGAACAATATTTTCTAACAGCATTTCTTGGATAAAAAAATATTCCATTTCACATTCAACATAATGTTTGTGCCTAAACCTCTGCCTTGAAAGAGATGAAAGCATGGCTATGAGCAAAGTTCATCCAAACCTGCAACTTGGTTCATGAACTGGAAGAACAGAAGGGAAAGGCAGATCTTATCTTATCATGCTGACTTTTTTCACATGATTCCACTGATACCAGTCCTCATAATGTTATGTTGTCTTACCATAAATTTCTAACGCTTAAGGCAAGAAAGATGAAAATAATAATAATAATAATAATAATAATAATAATAATAATAATAATAATAATAATAATAATAATAATATAGCGCTGTACCCCATTAAAAACAGGCTCTAAGCACTTTACAGTGACATTCAAAGCAATACATTATA
>JAOYNN010286167.1:0-10214 GCA_025770095.1 Goniobranchus kuniei
CCATGTGTGAGTCGAGGCTAATCTACTTAACAAAACCCCAAGGACCCTCCCGCCCCACCCCTTACTATGCAATACACTTCCCTCTCTCACAAAGTGATGCGGCTAAATGAGGCCTCTTGCCGCCCAGGGCTAATCTTTTGTTTCAATGAAAAAGAAGAGAATAGAAAAGAAGCAAATTTAGTCCTTTTTTTTCCGGACTGCTTTACCCCACCCCCGCGACTTCCAAACTCTCGTCATTTTCGAGTGCGTTACTTTCATGTTCTACTGTGCTTAGAGACAATGACTGCCCATTAGGAATTTGAGATTTAATTGAAAAAAAAACAAACCTTGCCGGCAAGACTACTCTGCAATTCTGCTTATTTTTATATTATTTATCTATTTATCTATTTCTTTATTTATCAATTTCCTTATTTATCTATTTATTTATCAATTTATTCATCAGGCTTTTACTCATTAATTTGTCTTCCAAACTCTGAATTTACTTATGTTTAGTTAGAAATCATAACACTGCTTTTAAGTATTCGTCTTTTATTCTTATCATTTATAAAAATGATAAAGATTTTATGCGATTATTGATGTAAATTAAAGAAAAAAAATATTTTAAAAAACGATTGATGAACCATGTTTCCAGATATGAGCAAAAAGCAAAACAAAAACAAAAAAGTCATGTGCTTTGGTCTTTCTCTAAGCTATCTAAAAATGAGCAAAAGTGACTTTTGAACATTTTTCTTATTATTGGCCCTTTAAAATGAAAATGGCATAATTGCAATATTGCTTAAGCCACCAATGCAAGGAATTAACATCTATATATCCGTTCCTTCTATACTTAGGACCTGCTCACATAGAATGTGATAATTCCTCCCGTCAGGCTGTGAAAATAGATGCCTCCGATGAAGAGGCATTGTTGACAATAGTGTTATGAAGAAAATGGATAAAAAAATTCTGCCACTGATGTATTGAAAATTGGTAATTTTGAAGGTGTATTTCAAGAACTCAAGAATTTTCTTAATACAACAAAATCAGGATTGTCTAAATCTAATGAGGATGAAAGGCAGGTCTATGTACTCAAGTCATGCTCAAATAAAATTAGACAACGTAATTATCCAACAACACCGATATCTCAAAACAAGTACAACATTGGAATGTGAAATGATATCCACTGATGATAACAGGAAAAAGTGAAAAAAGAGGAAAATTAATCCAGACGGGGTCGAGGGGCCACCAAAGGCCCCTGTGGGGTCCGGGGCAGCACCCTGGTGTGGGAGACCAGGGAAGGTGAAGCTCCCCATAAGAAAATTGAAATTTCAGGATTCAAGGACCAATCTCTAAGCTCTCCTGAACCCATTTTGAGGCAATGTACTGCATGCAACCATTAAGCTAGTCTTTAAAAAAAATAACAACAAAACACAATTACTATAATCATACCTAAACTTGTTCTTCACCTTGCTGTGTATTTCTTTCACGTGAATGATGTCTGCCTTCGTAAGCTCCCTCATTTTTAAACTTTTCTTTTTCAACTATATCTAGATCTAATAACGAAATCGATCGTTCATGTTTTACAATAACAGCAAGTCCTTCAATTTCAGAATTATTTAAAGAAAGTAGTAATCACAAGAACTGAATTAATATAGCTCAATGCCAGTGAACAATTCTGCACGATAAGAAACAAAAGCTGATCTCGTGACGTCTCCGCTGAAATCCAAATGAACAATGAAGCTAACCTGGGCCTAGAGCCATGTATGTGTCTATGAAGAGATTGTGAGCAAATCACTCCCTCAATTTTGATTTAGAATTCAGACAAAGCAGGGGATTTAGATTTAAACAAAGACTTTGCCTAGTCTGCATGCCTATTATAAATTACAAGCAAAAAGACTAGCGCACGACATGGATTATCGAGATGCCGGACAATCACAGTATTGTGAGGGCAAGGTCACAGTGCCATCTTCCCCACTTTCACTTCACATGAGCTCGCCATTGCTGGACCAGTGGTCAAGGCCAGCCTACAGTTTTACTTGGAATAAAACAAGATTGATTGCTGACTAAAACTAATAGAGGCACTGATAAGAACAAACATACCTGAAACAATAAGAGAATCGGAGAAATGGAGAATGATTTGAGGCTGGAAACTGGGAACTTCGCAATTTCTCTTACTGCTTTTACCATGGTCTTGCGACAAAGTTGAGTTCCACTTTTCGATTGGATCAAAAAGAGGAGACTTTCCAGTACAGTGGAAAAAGGTATTTCCTCTGAATACCCGAAAAAGAGGATTTCCACTAATTAGCGGAAGATTATCCTCACTGGATATCACAATGTTGTTATTGCATCTCAAGCTCCTTTTTGTAATTATAAGAACAGGGTTAAATTACAATGCAGTCACAATAATTGTGGCTGTAATCACTTTCCTCTGAGTTTAGTATAATATGTGTGCATCTGCGTGTGTGTTCGCTTATGTGTAGATATGGATATGTGTGAATGGACGTGCATATTACGTTTAAGGCATATTTACAAAAAAATTGGGAGGAAGTGAGAGTGTTGGGATTTGAGTTTATAAAATATTGTTCAGGTATATTTCCGCTCTTATATAATCATATTATTTGTTACCTCTTCATTATCATTGCTATGAAATATGATATGCATTCAATGATGTTGATATATTCATGTTCATGTATATTTGTGGTTTTATATAATAATGTTGTAACCGCTGATATGTTATGCAGTATATATATAAAGCATTTAATGATGTCTTATTTGTTCCTTGTAAGGTTAATATTGATGGCATGTGCATCCAAAACAAATTTCCTGAGAAGGATTAATAAAGTTCATCCATCTTAGCAAACATGTTTGGCATAACCCACTAAAATTAAATACCCTTCAGGCTACTTAGGTCACAGGTAGGATTTCAGGGGTAGTAGAAAAGGTGTTATAAAGCAACTTACCTTGCTGTAGTGTAGCACCTGATGATTTAGGAGTACCACAAGCCTCACCATCCAATGGCGTGGCAGCACAGGCAAAGATGGATTTGGAGCCTTTTGAATTTCCATGTTGATTCAAGTAGGTCATGAGGGTATCCCTGACGGTTTGTACTTTGGGATGTCGAATGGGCATCTGGTTAATCTGCACTTCCGTCAGGGAGCTCAGATCACCAATTGTGTGCAAGTTACGACCTTTCATGAGCTGGCATAAGCCCCTGTGCCTGAAATTGTTGAAACATAAACAAGTAACTTTAGCAGCTTGGTTAAATTTTGGTTCAAAAAAGCTTGTGACTAAACGGCTGCTTAAAAAATTAAAAGAATTTAACAGATGTAAAGTCATGAGATGGAGACTTACAATATGATCAAGTGTATCAAAACATAAGCACTTTACAATACTTCATCCTCTGGCAGGCATCCCCTGGGAGTATACAGTAAAGTGCAGAGTATTCTGCACAACAATACCAGCCTACTCTAGGAAGTCATTTAACAGCTGAGTCAAATGAAGCAATAACAGTAAATTTTCTTGCTTGAGGAAAACCACAAGTAGCTGTGGCGGGAATCGAACCCAGGGCCCCCCTATCCCAAGCCGATGCCTTAACCATTAAGCCATCAAAATAGGACTCAAGACTTGCCATAAGGAAGAAGTCAACTGAGGCAAAATGCAATCAAGTGAAGTTTTGCAGTCCACAAGATCTGGAAAGATGGGATGGACAGCGTCTAGTTGAGATTCTTGAGTAGCTTTGTAGCTGTTCTGTGACTGTGTGGATGACGACTGGCTGGATGAATTGCGCTGGCGAGGACTTTCATTCTGAAATCCATTAAAAGATATTGTTTGTTAGCCACCCATATACCATCGTCATTATTCAGCTTAAGACGTGCATAAAGTAAGAAACGGTTGACTTTTATCCAGTTATTGTAACACATCAATTTTTAACTGTATTTTATACTTTATACAATGTTATGGCTCTGGATGGATTCAGCACTTGGAATACTGTTTGTTTGTTTATTTCTTTGCTTGTTTGGAGGCTCTTTTCGATTCATTTACCTCCTCTCAATGCCCTCTTGAAAGAATATTAATTTTATGTCAATGAGATCTTTTCATGTGATGAAAAGTAAAAACTTGGCAAAGCTCAAACAATTTTTTTCTTTTTTAATGGCAGTTGTGGGGTATTATCATATAGAACAATATTACTTCAGATATCGTTTCTATTTAATAATTTTTTTAAAAAATAGAAGATCAAAAGAATACAAAACAAAACAACATGGATAAATAATTATGCATCTAACAAAATAAAATATTATCACACATATAAACATGAAACCAAATCAATGCATTGCATACGTGAATGATGGGTTGCTCACACCAATCATAATTTATCCCTCCTTCTCTTCAGTTGCCTTATTCCTCCCATACACTTTTGACCTGTTTTCAAAGCACTGACTGGCCTGCCAGACAGTAAAGCTCTGACACAGCCGAGGTGAATAATGTGACGGATAATTTCACTACCAGATTTGATTGATCTTATTAATGTTGTTCACTCATACCATGTAGATATACTGTATTCAAACTGCATGTGCTGAATGCAAAGAAAGAACAAACCTGATTTGTTCCTTACAACACTCAGGGAATTTCTCCCATAAAAGAACCAATGAAAAACTGCACCTAAGAACACTTTTAATTTCAATGTTTCTGAATAAAAACAGCATATATGGGGGGTGATAAAAGCCATTTTTACATCCTTACTGTATGAGGATAATTGGGATTAACTTCAAAAGCACGGATTTGGAATCTTTTAAATGCAGTTCATAATATTTGCAATATTTCAAGGGTTAAATTTTAGTTCACATTAAATATCTTAGCACACCTTTCTGAGATATCCTTCCAGCTTACGTCTGTATGGGGTTCCACGGTTCATTAACTGTGGGGAAAGACAATCAAACCACAATCATAAACATGAATCTGATGGGAATTTACAAATTGCAAGCAAAAAAAAGGCAACAGTACTTCATCTATTTTTAAACCCCGCTTTTGCACTGAATCTTTCACATTGCTATAATTAAACCCAACATGCAAGTCTTACTTCCTGTAGTGGTGTATAACGTATAGAATAAAAAGGGAGGGGTGCTTCTGTAGAATATATTACGAGTCAAGGATAATGAAATGCAGTGGGTTAATGAGGATCATGAAGACAGGAAAAGAGAAGTATACCAGACACATGACATGTTTAGGAATTACTAGTATATTCTTTATTACTTGATAGCTATGCCACTGAGAACCAGAACCTAAGAGCAACAATGGGCTGACATTTACTGACTACAGGGAAATTTGATGTGCCATGGTAGACAATATGCACGCCAGACCTGTCACTTGAAGAAGAACAACAACAAAGGAGGAGGAGGAGGAGGAGGAGGAGAAGAAGAAGAAGATTCTTTGTGGATGTTCTAGTTACTTAATCAGCCCCTCAGATTTGCAATTTCATTTTTCAAATCAAAGTTGTTAAGCACCTGGAATTTACCTACACATTTTAAATTGATGCAATTTACTATTATCATTATAATAGAAAAAAACAACAGACAGCTGATTTTGACAAAAATCATGAATTTATAAACCTAGTTTTCCTGTAAGTAATCAAGCCTACACAAACCTTGCCAGGTGAAGATGCTGATCTGCTAAACTTAGTCGAAGCAAGTGCAGTTTGACTTATAAGGGGTGATGTAGGAAGAGATTCTGCATGATATTTTTCTCTCACAGGACTTTCCCCACTCACAACTGGTTCAGCAAATGAAACACGTCTTGGCTGCTAGAGTAGCCAAAAAAAAGAAGAAGAGAGAGAGAGAAGGAAAGAAAAAGAGCACAATTAAAACTAATGTCTATCACCAAGTCCATCACCTTAACAAAATTAACCAATGCAAAACTCACAGAAAGTGTATAGTAAATTTAACATCTTCACACCAAGTCATGATTTAACAATACTGGCAATGTATAACCCTTAGAAAGTCCTGAGCAACTTTAATATCAGTTTTACCAAGTCATCAACTTAACAAAACTGAAGATTTGTAACTCTTACAGAGATCGAAGGAACTTAACATCATGACATGAGATTATGGCCTGAACAAAAATGACATTGTATAATCCTCAGAAAGAACTGAACAAATTTAAAATCACTTAATGCATTTGATCATATTTCTATCAAATTACCTAATCAATTCTGAAATGTTATAATCTTAGTAATTTAATGAATGATCATTACCTTGTCTGAAACTGGCGTGGGCTTCTTCAATATGCTACAGCTTGGAGACTTGGAAGGAGACCACTGGCTGGGAACATATTCAGCTTCTTCTTGTTCCACTTCTTCCTTGTCCTTAACAGGGGTTTTAGAATCTGGTTCTTCAGACTCATTAACATCTGCAAATGCCTCCTCCTCAGCCATCTGTTTCTCCCTTTCAGTTTCCTCAATGGCACCAGAAGTGACTGTGATCCCCTCAACAAGTTTTGGATCAATTTCTTCAGAGGGAGAGCTGTCTTTATATTTCTCAAATACTTCATCAGAGGCATTGCTTTCTTGTGAAGACTCACCAACAACCTCCATCTTTTCATCCTCTTGTGAAGGAATGGTAACTTGAGGTGTCTGCACAAGTATCAAGGGGCTATCAGATTCGATTGATTCTGCAACAGCAACTTCTACATCCATTTTGTCTTCATGAATGTTATCTTTTTGAGCACACTTGTAATACTGATGATCTGACAGATCAAACTGTTTTAAGGTAATCTCAGGATCTTGGGCAACGGTTTCTTTAGCTACATACTCGTCATCAATTTGATTCTCAGTCATTTCAAATTGTTTCAAATTATTATCCGCATCTTCGAAAGTGTTTTCAATCAGAATGCATTCATCATCTTTTTGAATACCAGTTATTTCAGTTTGTTTTGAATTGTACTCTGGATCTTGGATAACATTATCCAATCGAGCATGATCCTCCTTATTTTTAACACTAGCATTATCAAACTGATGCGCATTATCCTGAGGATATTCCAATTCGGAGGACAGTATAAGAACTTCTGAGGCATCCATGCCTTCCTCTTCTGTACCTTTTTCTGGAAGACTATCAGGAATCACTACATCAGAAAGGCTCTCTTTCTCACTGGCAGCTGGAGAGGTTGTTTCTTTTTCAAAAGAGACATTTTTTTCACCATCAACCACATTTTGAGCCTTCTGGGTGACTGATGATGATGGGTAAGCTACTTCCTGCGTGTTTTGAACCTTTTGAGTGACTAGGGGCAATGAAGAAGCTACATTCTCCATGATTTCAACCTCATCAGTGACTAATGATGATGAAGAAGTTGCATCTTCCAAATTTTTATCCTTTCGCTTTTTAATTGAAGAGAGTGGCTTATTCTCCTCCTCATCTGAGCTCTCTTCTCCAGCTTTTGTCATCACTCGTCTCTTTTTCAAAGTAGAAAGTGGCAGGTCATCAGGATCTTCATTACCAGGTTTCTCTTTATGCACACGTTTCAAGATTCGTCTTCTCTTTGATGGAGGAGATGCAGAGAGTTTGCGCACCACTTTTGTCCTGGTTCTCAATAAATGCTTGGACCTGACTAATTTTGGGGATGAAAGGGCACTGAGTCTCTTTGGCAATGACTGTGTCTTCTTCAGCTGATTATTACTTTCAGAAATATCAGTTGTTCCTTCAGAACCTTTCTCTCCTGCCGCAGGTGAAGCATCTTCATCCATCCCTCGTCTGGAAACTTCATTTAAATGTTCTGACAGTCTCTTGGCTGCTCTGCGTCTATTTTTTGTGGTGCTGCTTCTTTTCACTGGTGATGATTCAGAGGGGGACTTAATGTCTGGAGTCACCTCCCCTATCACAGGCAGTTCAGCAGCACTTTCCTTCTTGTCTTTTCCTTCAGACCCTTTGGATGGCATCTTCTCTATCACAGTGAACTGCTGCAGGTCTTCTTTTTGATTCACAGAATCATTTGGGGCCTGCTTTACTTGCTTTCCATCATCCAGGAAGGGCTGACTAGTATCCTCCTTGCCTTGAGAATTCGATTTCATTACAGAACTATCACACTGGCAAGCTTTCTTCGTTTTAGACTGTAGTCTCAAACGAGTGGACATGATTGTAATGCTTCCTTTCACAATTTTCTCACGGCACTCATCTTTTAAAGTGCTCTGAGAGAGATTCAAATCACTTTCTGTGCTGGGCGTTAATTTCCTATTGTTGCCCTCATCTGAACTGCTTGTTTTCACACTACTTGATGACTCTGTTGATTTGCAGACGGCTTGGTCTGACTGAGAGGCCAGGGTGGGCATTGCCATCATAGACATTTCATCTGATGAGTGAGGGGTTTCTGCTGGGCTGTCATAAAGACTTTCACTGTGTGGTGCAGTGGTATCAATATTTTTGCCAGTACTGCCTTCCAGTGAAAAAGACAGCAGTTCTGACTCATCCTTGGATATGTCTGAGCCAACTTCTGAACAAACAGGGGTCTCTGTTATCTCTGTCTGGACAGTTTTTGGCATTTCCAAGGGAACACTGAAGCCTTGAGATGAATTAATTGAATCGGAATCAGGGAATGGAACTCCTGGGTCTTTTTCAGCTCCACTTTTTTGTCCTTCCTGTGCTGAGCACGTATTTTTGTTCTTTTCCTTATGATCAGATTGGCAGACATGGCTTTTGGATGGCCCCTCATCTGAGAAAAGTTTTCTAACACTCCTTGTAGTTCGGGGAGATGGTGAGTCGTCACTTTTAGTTGGCGTTTCTGCTATGGATTCATAAGTTGTCACAGGTTGATTCTCCTCACTGTTCATCTTCCTAGGAGACTGAGTGTCTTCCACCAACGTGATCGACTCCTTTTCCTGACAAGATAGCAAAGTCAATGGTTCACTCAGTTCTAATGGCGGGCTTTGTTGTACAACTGCTGGTAAAGATAAAGATTCATCCGTTTTCTTATTACCTCTAAATAGCCAATTTCTCAGAGTGGGCCTGACAGTTGCATCATTGTTATTAGATGCACCGCTGTTAGCTTTGTCTCCTTCAAGTTCAACAGCTTCAGTTTCTTGCTGTCCACAGGTGTTGCTGGTGAGTGCTAAAGTCGTGAGCTCCTCTCTCTTGTCACTCTGCTGTCGTGCCTGCTCATTTAATTTGCGCAGGGGTATTCGGCGTGGACTTTTGCCTACGCTGGCACCAGAAGAGTCATGCGACTGTGCTGTTTTGTCTGAAGATAAACTTGTATCGTCACTTTGCACTTTTCTCAACGACACCCTTCGAGACAGAGCTTTAGGAGCCATATCCGGTTCATCAATGGTTTTGGACATGCTGGATTCCGAATTTTGCCTCCTTGTTCTGAACATTTTAAATACGGCAGTTTCTGTTTCATTTTTCTTTTTCTTTTCATTATTTACAGCCATCTGTCCGAAACCTTCTGCGGACTTTTCTTTTAAATCCACTGGAGAAATTATGGACACCCTTCTTGTCAACTTTTTTGATGAGTCTGAGGCAACAGTTGACTCATCCGACACATCCATCCGGAGCTTAGTTTTCCTAGAGTTTAATTCAGGTTTTACTTCCTCATTCAATCTGGTTGAAGATGTAACCTCTCCATTATCAGTTTTCATTTCTGAAATTCTCACAGATCTTCTTGCAACTTGAGGGAACTTAGAGGTACTACTGGATGAACTTTCACCCAATAAGACTTTAAATGACTGCTTCTTTCCCTCCTCAGGAGGTTGCTCATTTGAAGGAACCTTTGGATGAAAAAGTAAATTTAAGCAGATTGTGAACATCAAAAGTAATAAAAGGCCTTAACATTTTTTTAAAAACTGTAATCAAAAATGCGAACAATTTTTAAAACAAAACTAGAACCCAACAACCAAGACTAATTGCCCTCACCCACTTACTCATACATACACAATCTCTAACACCCTCACCAACTTACTCATACATACACAATCTCTAACACCCTCACCCACTTACTCATACATACACAATCTCTAACACCCTCAGTCACTTATTCATACGCACACAATCTCTAACACCCTCAGTCACTTACTCATACATACACAATCTCTAACACCCTCACCCACTTACTCATACATACACAATCTCTAACATCCTCAGTCACTTACTCATATGCACACAATCTCTAACACCCTCACCAACTTACTCATACATACACAATCTCTAACACCCTCAGTCACTTACTCATACATACACAATCTCTAACACCCTCAGTCA
>JAOYNN010286278.1:0-10213 GCA_025770095.1 Goniobranchus kuniei
AACACAAATAATATCGCAAATGCCTGCTTTCAGTCAGTAATATGATGGTCTTATAGAACACAAATAATATCGCAAATGCCTGCTTTCAGTCAGTAATATGACGATCTTATAGAACACACATAATATCGCAAATGCCTTCATTCAGTCAGTAATATGACGGTCTTATAGAACAGAAATAATATCGCAAATGCCTGCTTTCAGTCAGTAATGTGACGGTCTTATAGAACACAAATAATATTGCAATTGCCTCCTTTCAATCAGTAATATGCCGGTCTTAGAGAACACAAATAATATCGCAAATGCCTGCTCTCAGTCAGTAATATGACGGTCTTATAGAACACAAATAATATCGCAAATGCCTGCTTTCAGTCAACAATATGACTGTCTTTTAGAACACAAATGATAATTCAAATGCCTACTTTCTGGTAGTACTGTGACGGTCTTATAGAAGACAAATCATATCCCAAATGCCTGCTTTCTGGTAGTAATATGATGGTCTTATAGAAGACAAATAATATCGTAAATGCCTGCTTTCAGTCAGTAATATGACGGTCTTATATAAACACAAATAATACCGCATATGTCTGATTTCAGTCAGTCATATGATGGTCTTATAGAACACAAATAATATCGCAAATGCCTGCTCTCAGTGACTAATATGACGGTCTTATATAAACAAAAATAATATCGCAAATGCCTGCATTCAGTCAGTAATGTGGCTGCGCTTTAGAACACAAATAATATCGCAAATGGCAGCATCCTGTTAGTAATATGACGGTCTTATAGAACACAAATTACATCGCAAATGCCTGCTTTCAGTCAGTAATATGATTGACTTATGGAACACAAATAATATCGTAAATGCATGCTTTCAGAGAGTAATATGACGGTCTGATAGAAATGTTAATTCAGATGCCTACTTTCTGGTCGTACTATGACGGTCTTATAGAAGACAAATCATATCCCAAATGCCTGCTTTCTGGTAGTAATATGATGGTCTTATAGAATACAAATTACATCGTAAATGCCTGCTTTCAGTCAGTAATATGACAGTCTTATAGAAGACAAATAATATCGCAAATGCCTGATTTCAGTCAGTAATATGAAGTTCTCATAGCACACAAATAACATCGCAAATGCCTCATTTTAATCAGTAATATGGCGGACTTATAGGACATATATTATCGCTAATGTCTTTTTACAGTGAGTAATATGACCGTCATACAGAACACAAAATATATCCCAAATGCCGGCATTCAGTCAGTAATATGAGGGTCTTATAGAAAACAAATAATATCTCAAATGTCTGCTTCCAATCAGTAATATGAGAGCCTTATAGAAAACAAAAGATATCGCAAATGCCTGTTTCAGTCAGTAATATGACGGTCTTATAGAAAAAAAAATATTACCGCAAATTCCTGCTATCTGGTAGTAATATGACGGTACTTTAGAACAAAAATGATATCGAAAATGCCTGTTTTCAGTCAGTAATATGCCGGTCTTATAGAACACAAATAATACCGCAAATGCCTGCTTCGTCAGTAATATGACGGTCTTATAGAACACAAATAATATTGCAAGTGCCCGATTTCAGTCAGTAATATGGTGTTCTTATAAAACACACATAATAACGCAAATGCCAGTTTTCAGTAAGTAATATGACGGTCTTATAGAATACAAAATAAGACCCAAATGCCTGCTTTGTATCAGCAATATGAGGGTCTTATAGGATACAAATCATATCCCAAGTGCCTGTTTTCAGTCAGTAATATGACGGTCTTATATAACACAATTGATATCGCAAATGCCTGCGTTCGGTCAGTAATGTGACGGTGTTCTAGAACACAAATAATATCGCAAATGGCAGCATTCTGTTAGTAATAAGATGGTCTTATAGACCATAAATAATATCGCAAATGCCTGCTTTCAGTCAACAATATGACTGTCTTTTAGAACACAAATGATATAGCAAATGCCTGCATTCAGTCAGTAATATGGCGGTGTTCTAACACACAAATAATATCGTAAATTGATGCATTCTGTTAGTAATTTGACGGTCTTATGGAACACAAATTACATCGCAAATGCCTGCTTTCAGTCAGTACTATGACGGTCTGATAGAACAAAAATGTTAATTCAAATGCCTGCTATCTGGTAGTACTATGACGGTGTTATAGAACACAAATCATATCCCAAATGCCTGCTATCTGGTAGTAATATGACGGTCTTCTATAACACAGATGATGTCGCAAATGCCTGCTTTCAGTCACTAATATGACGGTCTTATAGAAGACAAATAATATCGCAAATGCCTCGTTTCAGTCTGTAATATGACGGTCTTATAGAACACAAATGGTATCGCAAAATGTCTGCTTTCAGTCAGTAATATGACGGTGTTATAGAACACAAATAATATCACAAATGCCTGTTGTCAGTCAGTAATATTACGGTCTTATAGAACACAAATCATATCCCAAATGCCTGCTTTCAGTCAGTACTATGAAGGTCTTATAGAACACAAAAAATATTGCAAATACCTGCTTTCAGTCAATAATATAACGGTCTCATAGAACACAATTAATACCGCAAATGCCTGCTCTCAGTGAGTACTATGGCGGTCCTATAGAACACAAATAATATTGCAATTGCCATATTTCAGTCAGTAATATGGCGGTCTAATAGAACACAAATAATATCGCAAATGCCTGTTTGCAGTGGGTAATATGACGGTCTTATATAAACAACAATAATACTGCAAATGCCTGCTTTCAGTCAGTAATATGACGGTCTTATAGAACACAAATAATATCGTAAATGCTTGTTTGCAGTGAGTAATATGACCGTCTTATAGAGCACGAATTATATCCCAAATTCCGGCGTTCAGTCAGTAATATCATGGTCTTATAGAAAACAGATCATATCCCAAATGCCTGCTATCTGGTAGTAATATGACGGTCTTCTAGAACACAGATGATGTTGCAAATGCCTGTTTTGAGTCAGTAATATGACGGTCTTATAGAACAAAAATAATACCACAAATGCCTGCTTCCAGTCAGAAATATGACGGTCTTATAGACCACAAATAATATCGCAAATGCCTGCTTTGAGTCAGTAATATGACGGTCTTATAGAACAAAAATAATATCACAAATGCCTGATTTCAGTCAGTAATATGACGGTCTTATAGAACAAAAATAATAACGCAAATGCCAGTTTTCAGTGATTAATATGATGGTCTTATAGAACGCAAATTATAACCCAAATGCCTGCTTTCTATCAGTAATATGAGGGTCTTATAGGATACAAATAATATCCCAATTTCCTGTTTTCGGTTAGTAATATGACGATCTTATAGAACACAAATGATATTGCAAATGCCTGCTTTCAATCATTAATATGCGATCTTATAGAACACAAATCATATCCCAAATACCTGCTTTCAGTCAATAATATTACGGTTTTATAGAACACAATTAATATCGCAAATGGCAGCATTCTGTTAGTAATAACACGGTCTTATAGACGACGAATAATATCGCAAATGCCTGATTTCAGTCAGTAATAAGACGGTCTTACAGAACACAAATAATATCGTAAATGCCTGCTTTCAGTCAGCAATATGACGGTCTTTTAGAACACAAATGATAATACAAATGCCTACTTTCTGGTAGTACTATGACGGTGTCATAGAACACAAATGATATTGCAAAAATCTGCTTTCTGGTAGTAATATGACGCTGTTGTACAACACAAATGATACGGAAAATGCCTGTTTTCAGTCAGTAATATGGTGTCTTTTAGGACGCAAATAATATCGCAAATGTCGGTTTACAGTGAGTAATATGACGGTCTTACAGAACACAAATTATATCCCAAATGCTGGCGTTCAGTCAGTAATATGAAGGTCTTATAGAACACAAATGATACCGCAAATATCTGCTTTCAGTCAGTAATATGACGGTGTTATACAACACAAATCATATCCCAAATGCCTGCTTTCAGTCAGGAATATGAAGGTCTTATAGAACACAAATAATATCGCAAATGGCTGCATTCTGTTAGTAATTTGACGGTCTTATAGAACACAAATTACATCGCCAACTCCTGCTTTCAGTCAGAAATATGACGGTCTTATAGAACACAAATAATATCGTAAATGCCTGCTTTCAATCAGTAATATGACTGTCTGATAGGACAAAAATGTTAATTCAAATGCCTACTTTCTGGTAGTACTATGACGGTGTTAGAACACAAATCATATCCCAAATGCATGCTATATGGTAGTAATATGACGGTTTTATAGACCACAGATGATGTCGCAAATGCCTGTTTTCAGTCAGTAATATGACAGTCTTACAGACCATAAATAATACCGCAAATGCCTGCTTCCAGTCAATAATATGACGGTCTGATAGAACACAAATAATATCGCAAATGCCTGCTTTGAGTCAGTAATATGACGTCTTTATAGACCACAAATAACATCGCAAATCCTTGCTTTCTGGTAGTAATATGCCGGTCTTATAGAATACAAATAATATCGCAAATGCCTGATTTCAGTCAGTAATATGGGGTCTTATAGAACACACATTATAACGCAAATGCCAGTTTACAGTGAGTATTATGACGGTCTTATAGAACACAAATTATAACCCAAATGTCTGCTTTCTATCAGTAATATGAGGGTCTTATAGGATACAAATAATATCCCAATTGCCTGTATTTAGTCAGTAATATGACGGTCTTGTAGAACACAAATGATAATTCAAATGCCTACTTTCTGGTAGTACTATGACGGTCTTCTAGAACACAAATGATATTGCAAATATCTGCTTTCTGGTAGGAATATCACGGTCTAACAGAACACAAATAATTTCGTAAATGCCTGCTTTCAGTCAGTAACATGACTGTCTTATAGAACACAAATAATATCGCAAATGCCTGCTTTCAGACAGTAATATGACGGTCTTATAGAACACACATAATAACGCAAATGCCAGTTTTCAGTGATTACTATGACGGTCTTATAGAACACAAATTATAACCCAAATGCCTGCTTTCTATCAGTAATATGAGGGTCTTATAGGATACAAATAATATCCCAATTGCCTGTTTTCAGTCAGTAATATGACGATCTTATAGAACACAAATGATATTGCAAATGCCTGCTTTCAGTCAGTAATATGCCGGTCTTATAGCACACACATCATATCCCAAATACATGCTTTCAGTCAATAATATGACGGTCTTATACAACACAATGTCTACTTTCAGTCAGTAATATAAAAAGGTCTTAAAGAAAACAAATAATATTGCAAATGGCTGCTTTCAGTCAGTAATAACACGGTCTTACAGAACACAAAGAATATCCCAAATGCCGGCTTTTAGTTGGTAATATTACGGTCTTATAAAACACAAATCATATTGCAAATGCTTGCTTTCTAGTAGTAATATGATGGTCTTATAGAACACAAATAATATCGCAAATGCCTTCTTTCAGTCAGTAATATGACGGTTTTACAGAAGAGAAATCATATTGCAAATGCTTGCTTTCTAGTAGTAATATGACGTCTTTATAGACCACAAATAACATCGCAAATGCTTGCTTTCTGGTAGTAATATGACGGTCTTATAGAACACATATAATATCGCAAATGCCTGCTTTCAATCAAGAATATGACGGTCTTGAAAAACACAAATCATATTGCAAATGCTTGCTTTCTAGTAGTAATATGATGGTCTTATAGAACACAAAAAATATCGCAAATGCCTGCTTTCAGTCAGTAATATGACGGTCTTACAGAAGTGAAATCATATTGCAAATGCTTGCTTTCTAGTAGTAATATGACGGTCTTATAGGACACAAATAAAATCGTAAATTCTTGCTTTCTGGTAGGAATATCACTGTCTAACAGAACACAAATAATTTCGTCAATGCCTGCTTTCAGTCAGTAATATGACTGTCTTATAGAACACAAGTAATATCGCAAATGCTTGCTTTCAGTCAGTAATATGACTGTCTTATAGAACACAAATAATATCGCAAATGCCTGCTTTCAGACAGTAATATGACGGTCTATTAGAACACATATAATATCGCAAATGTCTACTTTCAGTCAGTATTATGACGGTCTTAAAGAACACCAATAATATTGTAATTGCCTGCTTTCAGTCATTAATATGACGGTCTTACAGAACACACAGAATATCCGAAATGCCTGCTTTCGGTCAGTAATATGACGGTCTTATAGAACACTAATAATATCACAATTGCCTGCTTTTTGGTAGTAATATTCCGGTCTTATAGAACACAAATTATATCGCAAATGCTTGCCTTCTGGTAGTAATATGACGGTCTTATAGACCACAAATATTATCGCAAATGCCTGCTTTCAGTCAGTAATATGACAGACTTATAGAACACAAATAATATCGCAAATGCCTGCTTTTAGTTAGTAATATGACGGTCTTATTGAACACGTATAATATCGCAAATGCCTGCTTTCAGTCAGTAATATGACGGTCTTATAGAACACCCATAATATCGCAAATGTCTGCTTTAAGTCAGTTGTATGACTGTCTTATAGAAGACACATAATATCGTAATGCTTGCTTTCAGTCAATTATATGACGGTCTTGTAGAACACAAATCATATTGAGGATGCTTGCTTTTTAGTAGTAATATGACGGTCTTATAGAACACAAATCACATCGCAAATTCTTGCTTTCTGGTAGTAATACGACGGTCTTAAAGAACACAATTAATTTCGCAAATGCCAGCTTTAAGACAGTAACATGACAGCCATATAGAACACAAATAATTTCGCAAAAGCCTGCTTTCAAGCAGTAATATGACGGTCTTATAGAACACAAATAATATCGCAAATGCCTACTTTCAGACAGTAATATGACGGTCTTTAAGAACACAATTGATATTGCAAATGCCTGCTTTCAGTCAGTAATATGACGGTCTTAATGAACACAAAGAATATCCTAAATGCCAACATTCTGTCGGTAATATTACGGCCTTGTAGGACACAAAACATGCCAAGTGCCATCAGTGGATGGAGGAACGGGAGGACCAATGGAACCGCATTAAATCAGTTGTGTCCATGGAAGATGTTCGAAAAGCCTATCAGAGGGCGATATATTGTATGACAAAGCTAAATAAAAGAGGTTTGTCTGAGAATTTTGTGTCTTGAATTTTTAGTTTGTGCTTTGATTTGTAAGTTTTTCTTCTCCGATGCAGATTCAAACGTCAACATTTATATAATGATGTCATTCGTTTTGACATTTATTGTGTCTAGCATCAACATAATTTTTGATCCAAATATTAACATTAACAGTGCCAAATATGGACAATAATTTACTTGTTTCTTTAGGATGAAGAGGGTCAAAAAATTATAACATAACCTTCGGTACAAAATGCCAGTTGCCTCAAATTAACAATTGACACTAGATAAATCCATACCAGATAAGTTGATTTTCATGCTAGGTTTTTTATTTTTTTGTGTACAAGATCCCTTCTGCATTGATATTTAGTTTCTTCTTAAAAGTTAGATTAGTTTTAGAAATCTATGTTCACGGCGTCAATTATCGCTCATTTAGTTGACCGCCTCGTGCCTGCCGCTCTGACCCCAGCCTTTCAGCAGGTATCAAAGCCAAGACTGCTGAGTAGCGTTATTATTGCTTATTCATTTTATCGCACAGCAAACATATTTATTGCTCTAGTACATTGTTTGTTTTTGGACAGACAATTTGAAGGACTGTATATTTAGCAGTTATGAAATATGAAAGCAATGGGAATGATGCAAACATAAGCATATTGTACTCAATAAACTTATCATATTATGTGAAATGTATATCGTCATTGTTTATTATGGTCCCAATCTAATTAGTCAAAAATCTCACAATAAAAGGAAAATATACTTACATATTAGCTAGCCAAGTTCTGTGTCTTACACACTGATAGTTCTTGAAATATTAAAATTTTCCCAGATTGATGTCGTGAAGTGGTTGGAAAACGTCCCTCACTTTCATGCTAGTCACAAGGCGATGTGGATGCAAGTTCATACTTTGTATTAAGAGTAATACGTTCCACATAACAAATAGGATATAGATTTACATGTACTAATTACGGAAAACAAAAGACATTTTGAGAATCAAAATACTGGTATAATTTTTTATTATTATTGTTGAGGGCGGCATAGGGCAGGTGACATTGGAGGAGGTGAGCATTGAAATAAACTCAAGACAATCTATTTCATTGATAATTCCACAAGCCCGTTTTTTCTAATTTGCTTATGGACTGGTGGCTGTTTTCTGTCCCTTGTTCCTCCAAAAAGCCAAGGCCAAACACGTGTTGCTGTATGAAAGGTATGCAGTGTGCTTCGAGCATGTGTTGTTTCGATATTGTTCTTTTTAGGAAGTTGCCTTATATATAGTGTCATGTAAGTGTCAAGTATTGTTTGAACATTAGAAATTGAGTCTATATTGATTGACTTAGAATGTGAGATGGCATTGTGAACTGCACTGAATGACTGGTTGAGTTGATTGAATTTGAGCTCTAATGTTTACGCATGATGAATGATGAATGGATTGCTAGTGTATTCTTTTGTTGTTGTAACAATTGAGTGTGTGAGTGCTTTGTAAACTGTTGAATCAAGGTATTTATGGCAATGGTTCTCTATAAAAGATCGGCTGTGATATGCTTGTGGTGTAATGTGGTGTTTTCTACGTATGCTTTCTAGTGAGGAAGCAACAGGCCCTGACCTATCTGTGTTCTTGGTGTGTAATAAGAGAGAGTGTGTGTTCTGTGGCTTTTACTTGCTCCTTGTATTTGTTAATGTCTTCTTCACTGTTGCTAAATACTAAACATGTCTATTCAAATTCAAACTTTTTCTCTAGTTCCTGCACCGGTTGCCACTCTTTTCCAAAATGTTTCAATCTGTGAGATGTTCATGTTTTTGAGATGGGAGTTTTATGTCTATATCATGGGCAGCTGTCTCTAAAAGATGTGGTGTTTGACAACAATACCTAACAATATGTGAAGGTAAGGGGGTGCGACATGATCAAAAGGTACTTGTAACAATGGGGTGTGTCGTGAATTGTGGTATTTGGTAACGTTTTTCTTATCTCCAAGTCCTTGTTCCATGAATTGTGCACCATCTGTATGCAACATTGTCAATGTTCTTGATTGGCAGAGGGCTTGTGTGATCTTTAAAGTGCGATTGGGGATCAAGCACCATAGGCACAGGTAAGTACCTTGCGGGCCTGACAAACCATAGGTCTTGCAGAGAAACTCATAGTCATCATTAATGAAAAGTTTGATTTTCTTTTTTCTCCATGTGTGTGATTGTAGTGAAATAAGGTCGTCTCCTAAACCCCCATCTAAAAACCGAACAAAATTGTCATGTGTACCTCTAAGTGATGCCATTGTGATGACCATAGTGTTGTGCTGTGAATTAGATTTTTCGGTGTTGGCGATTTGAAGTGTGAATTTTAAAGAGTTCTTCCCATGATCCCCTCCTACTTTCACCAACACCTCATTTGATGGGATAATTCCATTATGCCAAGTCAATAAATTCCTATCTGAGTACAAATCCAAAAGGTAGTCTATGAACCTTTTCTTCCACATGGTGCCTGAAATTCCCCATCTTCACCCAGAACAAATCTACTTTCTACTCTTACAAATATTTTTACAATCTCTCTAGAATATGTCATAACCGATTTCTCATTTTCTAAATGTATTCCCACTTCTTTCAATAAATGACCCTGCTTTCTACCTTGATGCCAGCTCAATCCTAATGCCTCTTTCATTGCTAAATTATGTTCCTTGGAAATCTTCAGTCTTTGTTTAACCCCTGCCCTTTTACATATTATCTTCCTGAGTGTTTGAGGTATTTTTTTCAATTCTGATGCTAATTGTGAATCCCCTGATTGGCCTGATGTGCCTGCTACATAATGTCTAGTGTCTTGTAGAAGTTGTGTGCGTTTTGATTTTGTTGGTGTTCTGACTAATGATGTGCTTTTTTGAGGGCAACAATTCTCTGCAAGACCAATGGTTGTCCCTATTGATTGATTGATTGTGGATTATGCCCAGTACATCCCATAGGGATGATCTCAGGGCTTTCTTTATTTCAGTTTTTCTTTACTGTCTAGTTTTTATCTTCCCTCCTGGTGCATGAAAGAGTTTAAAAAAGTCTATAATACA
>JAOYNN010286389.1:0-10213 GCA_025770095.1 Goniobranchus kuniei
GGCCTCTGGTCACAGATGGTCACATCTGTTGATAGATGGGTGTGAAAAGGAATTGTTCAAATGTTCACCCCTACTAAAAATGGACTAGTCTTGACTGGATGGATTGTCTGTTACACTTGTCTTTGGGATCAGTCCATTTGATAGCTGGGTTGTAACATTATCATGCAGGGTTTTGATCCAAGTGTGTTGTTTTTTTTTGGGGGGGGGTATTTTAGGCAATTTTCTGTAAATCTGAATATTGGGGTTTTTTAGGGGGTTTTTGAGTGAGAGAAAGACAGAAATTAAGTACAAACATTATCACAACTGTTGTGAAATCACCAAGAAATCTGATGGGCTTCTGAACCATTAAATTGAATTATTTTATTTCAACTGCATTGTCAAATCTGTGTTTTAATTTAGGGAAAGAACATGAGAAAATGCAGATTGTTTTAAGCTTTAACATTGTAATTAATTTTCTTTACTTTAGGCTTTCTGTGGCTGGTTGTATCTGGGATTGGGCTGATAAGCTTTGTTTCTTTCCATTTTTTTTTCTTCAGATTATAAGCAAGATGAAGAAGGGAGAGCAAGTGGATGACGAAGAAGAGACCTAATTGTTATTTTGCTGTGCAGAATTTTTAAAATCATGCCGTCCAAATCCTCTTTATGACTTTTTGTTGTTACTTATTTATAATAAACATTAATTTATATTTATTCCCCTGCAATGAATTTAATGCTATCTTCAAAATCCATTTTTATAATATTTTATTGTTGTTATTGCATATTTATTTATTTACCATAAACTTTTGAGGAATATATGAAGTATTTTAAAGACAGCTGCTTTATCATTGTATTAAGATTCTACAGACAAACAGCTAAGTTTGTCATCTTGATCCACTTCAGAACCCCCTAGAATGATCCTGTGTTAGATAAATAGATTCTTTTTGAAAACTCACTTTTTTCCCCTCATTTTTTGATGTTCCTCATCTTTGGTCAATACCAGTTGGAATCTCTATTTATCTCTAGGGCGTGCAATTCATTGCATTTTAAAATCATATGTATATTGAATTATTTGGTATACTCTGTGAAAAACAAGTAGGGCATATAGTGAAAATGTGTTGTGATGGACAGGAAGAAATCAGAGGATCTATTTTCTGCTTTCTTTAAATGACTATTTTTTAACACATATTTTGTTTGTGATATTTCTACTCAAATTGGTTGACCACAGTTTATTTTCTCTTCTTTTGTGTAATTCAGTCATCACTATTCCCACACATCTAAAAGAGAAGGATGGAACAATACATGATTATCTTTAGAAACTGCATGTTTCAGTTGTCTCTTTATAATTTCACACTTAAAAACAAATCTGTGATCATAATCAAATTGTTTGCCTTCATGATTAGACTGTTGACATGGCTTTGTTTGAATCTGTTTACAGTTTTGTCAACTATAAAAAATCTGTTATCATGATTAGATTGTTCACATTCATGATTAGACTTTAGATATTGGGTCATTGGACACTGGTTAAAGTTAAAGTTTGTGCTTAATAGAAACAGTTATTAGTGTACTGTTTTTTCTCACTCTAAATTTTTGCTTTTCTTCTTCACCATAAAATGATGACCTACTCAGACTCAGACTGTTTTTTCACTCTAATTTTTGCTTTTCTTCTTCACCATAAAATGATGACTGACTCAGAATCAGGCTATGTTTTCTCACTCAAATTTTTGCTCTTCTCCTTCTTCATAAAATGATGACTGACTCAGACTCAATGTTTTCTCACTCTAACTTTTACTTTTCTTCTTCATCATAAAATGATGACTGACTCAGACACAATGTTTTCTCACTCTGACTTTTATTTTTCTTCTTCATCATAAAATGATGACTGACTCAGACTCAGACTATGTTTTCCCTCTCTAATTTTGCTTTCTTCTTCATCGTAAAATGATGACTGACTCAGACTCAGACTATGTTTTCTCACTCTAATTTTTGCTCTTCTCCTTCATCATAAAATGATGACTGACTCAGACTCAGACTAGTTTTTCTCACTCTAATTTTTGCTCTTCTTCTTCATAATAAAATGATGACTGAATCAGACTCAGACTACGTATTACTGTTAGTGTTAGGGTATACGTTTATTGTTGCTTTTGACAAGTGACATCTCATAACATCTATTAAAGTTTTGGGCTTGGGTTGTTCTTTGCTCGGTTGTTTCCTTTTTTTTTGCAAAAATTTGTTTCATTAATTGCTCAATCTTACACCAACATGAAAAGTGTATTCTTGAGATTTGTCCCCCATATGAATACTATTCGCCTGAAAGCATTTCTGTCAGACTTTAACTACATTTAATTCCTTTTACCATGTCATTGAATTGAAACTCCTCTTTGAGAGTAAGAGTTGTATTAAATTGAAACTTTTCTCTTATAGTCTTATTGAATTGAAACCTTTCCTCTAGAGTTACAATCAAATTAGAACCATTTTACTTTTTTTCGAGTCTCATTACATTTAAACTTTTTTTTTCACTTTCAGAATCTCAATTAAGGTTACAAGAAATTTTATGGGGCTTATAGTTTATGTATATGTAGTATTGAATTATACGCCTTGAATGTTGGTTGAATCTCTGGATGTCTTCATGATGTTGGCCTTCTGTCTTATGGACTCAGTTACTGTGCAATCTTGTTAATATTGCATTTTATGAAGGATCAAAAGTGTCAAGAAATGTTTCAAAAATACAGTCCAGTCCACATGTGTATCAACATTTGCTTATAGCTACATTCCACTTGTATCGACGTCATTTCATAGTCTTGATTTCAATTTTTGTTATCACGTCTCACTAGTAAAGAGAATCCCTCATTTATTGATATCAATTTTATGAGAACCCTAATAGCTTCTTATATCAATGTCATAACTGTATGAGAAAAGGCAACCATAAGCAAATAAACAAATAAATTCAAATGATTTGTGAAAGTCACAAATGAAAGAGCATGCTTTTCTACCAATGATGTCTATTCCTAGAGCTGTGTAAGCTAACGAAATCATATGCAATTGATATATGACATTGAAATTCTGTTGATGGTGACCCCGTTTTCTTCCCTATTATCTATCAATTGATCTGATATGACATAATTTTATTGACTTATTGTATTCGCATTCAGCAATGTTGATATATAACCATCAAGCACTGTAGCATTTTCAGGCATAGAACTAAAGGAGGTGGATGAGGAGATAATAGGTATGTGTTTTGCTTGTGTTTTTGTTGCAGTTGAAGTTTTTTGGGTTTTTTTATTTTATCTGCTTATCAAAAAAGTAGATGGGAGTGATGACATCCAAGAAAACCTGCACACAGACATTGTAACTGCAGGAAAGATGGCATAGGACAGAGAAAAATTCAAGATGGCTGTAATGAAGGCCACATCTGGAAAGGACATGCCACTTAAATGAGAAATCAGTTTTATTCAAAGGCAGTGTTGAGAATGTTAGTTGTTGGAATAAGACCTGGCAAGGAGCAGACATACTACAGCAACTTAAAAACATTTAACTTGAAAGGGATTTTTGAATGTATCAATCATTATTGGAAGAATTAACAGTTACTTTTCAGTAACGTACCTACTGATATCGCTGTGTCAAAACTTCCCTTATCAATGACACAAGATGACCTTACAAAATTTTCAGAGCAGATTTATGATGGATTGAAGAATACTGTGGTGCAAGGGGAGATGAGAGTGGAATAAATCTAAATGGATTGTTTCCTTGCCACTACTCCTCTCCTGCTTTTATATTATTTAGATCTAAACCTATGGACTCAAGCATAATTTCATTGTCCTTGTCTGAGACAAGTAGATCTAAAACAGCTCAACTGTAGCTTTTTGACCATGATTCGTTGCTGTCTTCACCTCTATCTTACTACTGGAAGGGAATTCACTCCAGATAATTACTATTTCTTCATTCGGTTTGTATTATATCGGAACCATTTTGTTTTCAAATTTACAAACACATACAAGAAATTCCCAATGTTGTCAAATGTCTTACTACAAGGGTTAAAGTAACTTGTGATGAGTGAACAGATTGACCTGTGAATACAACCAAGATCACCTTAACCCTTACGTTGCCGCCCATTTTAGACACTAATAATGTGGGCACATTGCCACCATTTTTAGAGGACACAGAAAATGAAGGTAATAAGGAGGGAAAAATCATTTCTTAATGACACAAGGTACTTTACATAATTTTCAGGATAGACTAAGAAAGGATTGACCAATACTATGATTATGATGCATCTGGATGTATACAAATAAGGTCAAATATTTCTGACCTAAATCAGTTGTTTCATCGCCAGAGTCCGTTCTCCCTTGATTCAGATCTAGATCTAGATCTCAACCTATGAATTCAAGTCTTTGATTGTCATTGTCTGAATCTCATTGATCTAGATCTAGAACAGTTTAATCACAACTTTTTGACCATGAACTGTCACAATCTTCACCTCCATCTTCCCAAAAACCTGATTCACAACAACTGATAATATCATCGCGATCTAATTCCATGTCAACAGTTCAAAAAATGGTGCAGAACTCTAGAAAATTTCCCCACAAAATTCAGGCAAAACTGAAAGTTGCCAACATTACAAATGAAGGGAAATCACCCCTGATAATTGTTGGCTTCTTTTTTTCTGCATTCGCTTTGTGTATTAGAGCCATATTGTTTTCGACATAGGTCAAACATAGCAATATGAATGCAAACTGGAGGTTTTGACTTTTGTCAAATGATGCGATGTAAAGGCTACGATGTATAAAGCGACTTACCGGTTGGCTCCGATTGGATTGGTTTGGGAGTACGTCTTGAAAAATGTATAACACGTTATGAGCATCACCACTCATACTCATAAAACAATAGGCATATAATATCACAAGAATGTTGAGTACAGATATTCACAGCAAATCACATTGCCAAATGTTTAACAACTATGGCAAACTAGGAAAAGAATGCGATTTGAACAATTTTTAACTTCGTTCTCAGATTTAAAGTTATTGCCTTGTTTTGATTCTTTTTCTTTGCGTTTTTGGATATATTTTTTTGGGATATACGTAAGTGTAAGTCTACAAAAGCCTTCCTGTGATTGGAACAAAAAAGTGTCCATTTTGCCTTGTACTTGTACTTTGTACTCATATAATTTACATTTCTCTCATACAACAAGCTGGATGAAATATATTTGCTCATAAAATATTTTACACTACTGCTGGGCAGTTGGCATAAAATGTATTAACCATCTATTTTGTTGAGAAATATGTGAATATGTTTTTATTTTCAAAACTTGTATAATTATTGAATGTTGATAATATTTGATGCACGAAAAACAAACTTATTCTAATACTCTCATACACTCTTTATTTATGTATAGTATATATTGTCTTATACTTTATATTTTTCTGTATATATATTTTTTTTGTAATGGAATTTCTATTACTATTACCTCTTTCATTTGGTTGGGTTATTATGTATCTTGTCAAAAAAAGGTTTCATCTGTGATATGATTTTTATTTTATGCATAATTTTAGGGAAAAAGTCAGCTTTCTGTCATTGGCATATATTTTTTACTCACCGTAGATTTTAACGAAAATTTCATATGTGATATATGGCATACTAATGAAAGGGATTGTTTGTTTTTTGGGTTTGATATCTTATTAAGTATTTATAATTCTTATCAAATAATTACTGTTAAATTAAATATAATTACGTTACTTGCACATGCCAAACATTAGCTTTTCATCTCTCAATTTTAAAAGGTGAACCCAAGATGTGGTTGTGTTTGCTAATTTAATTAATTAATGTATTCGTCTGTGATATATTCTTGAATCAAAATATTTCTTTCCTTGTTTAATCTTTGAGCATTCCCTAATGTCAAAGTCAGCTTTTTTTTTTTTCTATTTTCAATAATTATTGAGAAAATTATAAAGCTTTTTGCATATAAAGATAAAAAAACAAACCTTTTTCAAAGAGTATAGGCCTACTATCTTTTCTATAACTACCGTCAGTTCCCAGCTAAAAAAGAATAAAGAAGATAAGAATTATTGTATAATGTCGCAACTCAAAGCTTCACTCATCAAACATGCATAATAAGAGTGTCAAGAGACATTCTTATTTAAGTAAGTACAGTTTTGTAATGATTGCACACTATTATGATCATGTTTATATTAAATGATTGTTTACTAATTGTTTATCCGGCTGACTCAAAGTTTAATGTAGATGTGGGTTAACGATCAACACAATCATAACAGTTACAAAAACAAATACATATGAATGTAAAGCGTAAGAGTAGTTGAAGAGAATGAAAGGTATTTAAGTAGGAACTAAACGATAGATGATGTGGATTACTAGAACACTAAAACAGCCAAAGAGTGATGAGTAACAAAACTGAACAAGCACGACTTGCTCACCAGGGTAAATTTGAAATAACAAGGCTTAAAACTGTTTTCTTCATACACAGAGAATAGAGATGCATTTATTAAGGATCTGACAAATAAACCTTACGATGGTATACTAAAGGCTCAGGCAATGGGACTCAAAGTAAAGGGACGCAACCTATTTTAAGGGAACAAGTATTATATCACACAACTACAAGTCCCAATTCACATTCATCTATTAGAACCTTTAATTTAACCTAGCAATTCCTAGTCAGATATTCGACACGACACAGCCATTTACTCCACTAAACTAAATTATTGCTTTTCAATCAACGACAAGACAGAAGGAATAAACTTGCACTCACGACATCTACAAAACATCACTTACACAGCAGTCACGCCCCCGGGAAGAATATCATACACTAAAGCCTTGTCTCCAGAGCGGATCATAGGCGAAATGGAGAAGAACGAGGCAACTTCCAACCGCCCAGATTTTATAGCTAAACTAAAAAAAGAGTTCACACGAACTACACTAAATGATTCCTAACAAAAGTTCATTCACGAGAAACAGGTCAGACACCTGAGCACATCAGTACTCATCAACACATGCGTCATGTGATTCTTTTCCTATCTATTGCTAGGTACTCTCTCATAATTAGTCGTGTGTTTCTTTTCCTGTCTATTGCTATGTACTCATTCATACATGAGTCGTGTGGCTCTTTTCCTATCTATTGCTATGTACTCATTAATATATGCGCCGTGTGGCTCTTTTCCTGTCTATTGCTATGTACTCATTAATATATGCGCCGTGTGGCTCTTTTCTTGTCTATTGCTATGTACTCATTAATATATGCGCCGTGTGGCTCTTTTCCTATCTATTGCTATGTACTCATTAATATATGCGCCGTGTGGCTCTTTTCCTATCTATTGCTATGTACTCATTCACAAATGAGTCGTTTTGATCTTTTCCTATCTATTGCTATGTACTCATTAACACATAAGTCGTGTGGCTTTTTTCCTGTCTATTGCTATGTACTCATTCCCACATGCGTCGTGTGGCTCTTTTCCTAACTATTGTTATGTACTAATTCACACATGCGTCGTGTGGCTCTTTTCCTTTCTATTGCTATGTACTCATTCATACATGAGTCTTGTGGCTCTTTTCCTGTCTATTGCTAACTACTCATTGACACATGCGTCGTGTGGCTCTTTTCCTGTCTATTGCTAACTACTCATTAGCACATGTGTCGTGTGGCTCTTTTCCTGTCTATTGCTAACTACTCATTAACGCATGTGTCGTGTGGCTCTATTCCTGTCTATTAATAGGTACCTATTAATTCACTTCAATTCAATTCAACTCAATTCAATTCAATACAACTTTTTTCCATCCCCTAATAGAAATTCCATTTCCACGTGTAAAAACTGAGATAAGAGGACAATACCAATGAAATATATAATACACATAAAATAGAATGATTATTTCGACACAGTATAATTGTTAAAATATAGACATAAAATATAACTGAAAGACTTGTGTGTAAAGCAAACTGTGCATATAAATATAGGCCCTATATAATCGATTGTTTTTGTTAAATGTTAATATAGTCACATAAATATTTGAAGGACTTGCAGAAGTGTAAACTTAATTTATACCTATAGTTTTTATCAGTAAGAAGACGTACAGAAGTAATTAAAAAAGACTTAAATGTCTTACAGTCTTCGTCATTATATGGGCATATCCGTCATATGAGCTGTGTGACTCTTTTCCCGTCTATTGCTAGGTACTCATTAACACATGAGTCATAAGGCTCTTTCAACGTTTATAGCTAGGCATCTTTTTCACACTTGATTCGTGTGACTCTTTCCATGTTTATTGTTATGTATCACTCACACTCAAATCATGTGGTTCGTTCCATGTTTATTGCTAGGTATCACTAACATTCAAGTCATGTGGCTCTTTCCATGTTTATTGCAAGGTATCACTCACACTCAAGTCATGTGGCTCTTTCCATGTTTATTGCTAGGTATCACTCACAATCGAGTCGAGAGGCGTTTCCCTTGTTTATTGCTGGGTATCATACACATGGTGGTCCGGTAGCTCAGTTGGTAGAGCGGCTGACTGCCATGCGAAGTGGTCTGAGTTCGAACCCCAGGCGGGCAGTGTTTTTTTCGGGTCCCCCTGTTCACCCAGCAGTATAAATGGGTAGCTAGGTGTTTCTAGACATGGCCCAAGTAAAGTCGGCGTGGAAAACAATGACAAACTAACGTATTATGCCGTATGCCTAGTATAATTAGGGCTCTACCCCAAATACCCCTATACTCAGTCATGGTTTCGGTACTAACTTAACTTTTTGTTATCATTCACATTTGAGTCGTGTGGCTCTTGCCTTGTTTATTACTAGGCATCACTCACATTTGAGTCGATTGGCTCTTTCCACGTTTATTACTAGGCATTACTCACACTTGAGTCATGTCGCTTTTTCCAGGTTTATTACTAGGTATCACTCACACTTGAGTCATGTCGCTTTTTCCACGCTTATTACTAGGTATCACTCACACTTGAGTCATGTCGCTTTTTCCACGTTTATTACTAGGTATCACTCACACTTGAGTCATGTGGCTCTTTCCACGTTTATTAATAGGTATCACTCACACTTGAGTCATGTCGCTTTTTCCAGGTTTATTACTAGGTATCACTCACACTTGAGTCATATGGCTCTTTCCAGGTTTATTACTAGGTATCATTAACACTTGAGTCATGTGGCTATGTCCACCTTTATTACTAGGTAACATTCACACTTGAGTCATGTGGCTCTTTCCATGTTTATTACTAGGTAACATTCACACTTGATTCATGTGGCTCTTTCCATGTTTATTACTAGGTAACATTGAAACTTGAATCATGTGGCTCTGTCCATGTTTATTACTAGGTATCATTCACACTTGAATCATGTGGCTGTGTCCATGTTTATTACTAGGCATCATTCACACTTGAATCATGTGGCTCTGTCCATGTTTATTACTAGGTAACTTTCAAACTTGAATCATGTGGATCTGTCCATGTTTATTACTAGGTAATATTCAAACTTGAATCATGTGGCTCTGTCCATGTTTATTACTAGGTAACATTCACACTTGAATCATGTGGCTCTTTCCACGTTTATTACTAGGTATCATTAACACTTGAATCATGTGGCTCTTTCCACGTTTATTACTAGGTATCATTAACACTTGAATCATGTGGCTTTTTCAACGTTTATTACTAGGTATTATTTACACTTGAGTCATGTGGCTCTTTACACGTTTATTACTAGGTATCATTAACACTTGAATCATGTGGCTCTGTCCAAGTTTATTACTAGGTATCATTAACACTTGAGTAATGTGGCTCTTTCCACGTTTATTACTAGGTAACATTCACACTTGAATCATGTGGCTCTTTCCATGTTTATTACTAGGTATCATTAACACTTGAGTCATGTGGCTCTGTCCATGTTTATTACTAGGGATCATGCACACTTCAGTCATGTGGCTCTGTCCATGTTTTTTACAAGGCATCACTCACACTTTAATCATGTGGCTCTTTCAAGGTTTATGACTGTGGTGGAGGCCCGGGAATCTCAACGAATGCCTGTCTAGACAACATATGGGTACTTATCCCCTACCACGCTAACCCACGAATATTTTCTTTATTGTGTGCCACAACGAAACAATGAACAATATTGTGCTACAATTAACGTAACATGTAGATACCATCTACGTCGTCTCATCCTTGCTTAAACACTAGAGACAATGTGGTGTTAAAACTTAACTCTTCGGCGAAACCAGACTAATTGCTCAAG